>VXBU01016308.1:0-13050 GCA_013400315.1 Bombycilla garrulus
AGTAGGTCAGCTGGAATTCTTAGGAAGACTTCAGGGTTTAATTGTTGCATAAACTGCAAGAACATAGAGAAACTACTACAGTCCATGCCATTCAGTCTTTTCTGTCATAAAATCCTTGCAAGATTAAAAGAGACATTTGATCTTTTTTCTAGTTTTATGTCAACGGTTTCCTCGTTCTTCTCTCATAATGGCTATGAATACTTCTTCGATAGTCTCCTTGTCCAAGTTCCTCCCTGTAAAGAGAAATAAAATATCTAACTGTATTTTACAGTGCATTACAAAAAACTACATACAAGTAGCTTCTTCTAACGTAAATAGAAAATAGAAACACAGAACCTCGGCACTGCAAACTTTTCAGAAACAAAACAGATTTTAAAAATTTTAAAGGTATAATAACCTTCCTTACAGTTACAATATATTGGATGAAACATTCAAACTATTCTCATCACTCAATTTATAATTACAGATTTTTAAAATAACATGAAATATGCCAATATAATTTATGAAAGCTTTGTATTTTATTGATTTGATTTGATTTTGGTGGCACTAATAGGGATAGTACCGACTCCTCTCACCTGCAATTTTGAACCTCAGGAGGTTCTGACGGATAAACGTTTGAGAGAGGGTTATGCTGAACATACACACTGCACTTATTCTGACCAGTTTAGCCTGACTGCTTTTCACTGGTCAAAACAGAGGACTGTCTGTGAAAAATCCAGCTTCTTAAAACTCGATCAAGGAGATGTGTAGTTTCCTCTTACCAATTAGGACCAGCCTGTTTATTCTCTTTCCATCTTCTTCCCAGGCTACTGTAGTCTCTTCTAGGTCATAGAGCTCATGGACACCTTGGACTATCACTTGATGAGATTTGCCTTGAATAGATACCAGTCCCTTATCAGAAAAACAACTGTTAGGGTATATAAACCAAACTTTAAAATATTCAAGTGGGGAAACAAAACTTTCAATCTAGTTCAAGCAGGGAATACTATTTCTGGCAACTATGCATTTGTTAGTCAAAATAAACATATATTATCAATCAACACATCTGTTTGTAACATCCACTTTCACATCTCCTTATTTTGTTAAAGGCTAAGAATTATACTTTACCATACTTTGCCTTCTGCTCCTCATTTGTCAGTACCTAGCCTGCTCAAGCAAAAATTAAATGTCATTATCTACTATGCCTCTTTGACTATATAAATGGTGTTTGACATGGGAGTCCATGAAAGCCTGCCTGCTACCAAAATATAATGTAAAATGAACAAAAATGTTTGATTTCAGATTAGTCCAATTAAGCTCTTACGCTCAGTATATTCACTTTTCTGAAACAGAATCTCTGAATACTGAAGAAAGAGTAAGTATTTGTGAAGTAAAACAACTAGTAACAGACTTGGACGGGATTACAGTCAGTGTGAATCCATTAAACCACATATCAAAAGCTCTATTAAAACAGTTTTCATCACTTCATAGTACAATGTTCTAAAATATTTTAGTGGAACACATTCTGTAAAACATATATGTCCTGGAAGTTCCTCCCAGAATTTGCCCTAAAGCAGGACACTTCCCTGAAGAAAGAAAGAGTTAAAAATATTTCATAAAATAGGTCTCCATTTGACCTATTAGTTGGAATTCTATGACTATTACTGCCAAAAGGGTTATGACTGCAGATAAAATATAAATATAAAAGCAACAAACTTTGGAACCTGTTCTAATTAGTTACCTGGGGTTAATTTGCTTTGGTGTATTTGTGGCTGAAGGACAGCATACATCTTATCACAAGGCTCACATTACATAAAGGATTAGTTTGATTCCAATGCTCAGTACACTAAAAATGTACTTGTGTATGGCATTACTGCTTTTCAGGCAGCTTCAGATACATCAGTGGCTACTCTTTTCTATTTGTCAGACAAGGATACTTTATATTTATTGCTGAAAAAGCAAGAAAACTATTTTCCTTCCAATAAAACTAAAATCATTATGCTGCTATCTAAGATGGTCAAGTGTTCTCAGGAAACAAACCAGAGCTTTACTTTCTTATATTTCTTACATGTCAAATGACTGACTGGATTCTCGTTTTTTCATTATTTACTTGGGTGCTTGTTATAAGGTAAATTAAAATAGATCCTGAATTGTCACCTCTACTCCTCTAAACCAGGCAAGTGAAAAACATATGAAGTGCTCATGAAGATGAATACTTATGAGCTGCTACTTATTTTTAAAACTACAGCCTGACAATACTGTAAAAAGTTGTTAATTGTAGACCACAACTACTATTGCATTCCTGTTATGCCAACTTGAATTTCTGCATATTATGGCAACAATTTTAAGTATACCTAGCAATCTACAGGGTCCATTCTATAGTATCCCAACCCTAGATGTGTGAGATGGATGGTATCTTTCAAAGCAATGGAGGAGGAAAATGAAAAGTGATTTAACTATGGCTTGATTTTTAACCCCGCCACTGATGTTTGGGGACTGTACATGTGCCCTCCCCATTCAAAACAAGTAGGATCAATGTTTGCTCCTCTGCTGGCTATTTCTTTTTGAGTCGTTCATGGAACGACAACTTGCTACTCTCCATTTCATCTGCTCTACTACAGTGATCCAGCAGCACCTCAGATAGGTCCGAAACTGACAGCACACTGTAGCTTTTTAAGTGTAAAGATGAAAAGCACGAAACAAAGAAGCTGGTAATTTCTGACTAACCTTCAGTCTGATGACATCCATGGTGCACCCGGTCTTATCTTTCACATTCTTCTCCCACAGAAGATTCTATGAAAAGAAAAAGGTTTTTCCATAAACAAGGTGGCATCGGATGAGTTTCTATAAAAAGCCACAATGATTTTTGAGTTGACAGTGATGTATTCCTTACCTGAATAAAGAGATTTAAGTTTTCCTCTTTTATATTTCCTGGAACTTCAAATGTTACTGTAATTATAGCCTGCGAATGGGAAGATACACTTATTATTACCACACTGAATAAACATCTCGTTCCAGTAATTTAAAAAAGTTTTCTTTATAACTTGGCCTCATAAAAAGGCAAGTACATGACAACATCAGGTTTTTTTAACAATCTCTATTTCTGTTCTGCTCTAATTTGCTAAATTCAGCTCTACTTTTTGTTGCTGTTTGAGTGTGCACTTACAGGGCTTACACAATGCTTTGAACAGTTTAATGCCATTAGCTGCTACCATGTAATTCTGTACTGTAGAGATTATTATGATCAAGCTTTCATATATGGTTAAGATAGCATACCAATCTTCATGACAATTCTGTCAGACAAAAAAATATTCAAGAGAGTTTTCATAAAAGGCAACCTGTATTTGCCTTATAAGAAAAGCTATTTATAAACAGACTATGTAGCAATAGATTCAGAAAATAAAGACATCTGAAGTTTTGTTCCAAAGCAACCACCAGCTAACTGCTCAGGATGAATTATCAAAAGAAAATATGAAAATAAAACATGTAGTTTAAAACTAACAATTTGTTTAAAGAAGAAATAATAACTCTTACTTTTGTCACTATAACTGCTCAATGGTATGGAAGAACAGAGAGAGAATTACTTCCTGTAATGCTTTCAAACAACTACCTTCAGATGACTAGTCTAAATTAAGGAAAAAAAAAAAAATCAAAGCAAAAAGCAGCAAATGTCTGCCTAATGACCAAGTAAACTTATCTAAGCAACCAAGTGCTAAAACTCTGAGCAGCTTCAAAACACGGCAGACCGAAGCTCACTGTGCTCCGCAGTGCAGCTTGTTTCTGTTGACCTTCCACATGAAGAAAATAAGCACACTCTGTCGTACAAGGACTTGCAGCCTACTGTGAGAAGTGTTCTGCCTTCATTTATGCCTCAAATATGTGGGTGTTAAACTAAACAGAGACACTAAAACTGAATTCTGTTGAATGGCTTCACACTACAAAACTTAAAATAATCTCCTTAATAAGACAAGGATACTATAACTCTTAACATTCAGGAAGGCTTTTACTTAACGTTTACTTCTAAGTTAACATTACTTTAGGGATCTATTAAGATTTTATAGCTGAGCAAACTTTGTGGGAGTCCACCCCGCCCCAGGCGATCTCACAATGTGTAAAAAGTCCTTTTCTCTAACCCGCCTTGCTGAAGAATCAGTCTGGAGTCTTCAGCTGCTGTTTTCAAGGCAGTTTATTATTTTTTATCAAATGTAGATTTCTCTGCCCTGGCACAGACCACACAGCAAGGCGTCCAGGGACACACTCCCCCCACCCTGGGTCAGCTTCGTCTTTTTACACTATTACCTACGTAACCTTTATTTACAACTATTTTCCAATGACTATCACCTATGTTAGACAGTGTCCTTCTACTCTAAACCAATCCAAAAGTGCCACCATCACCAAGAAGATGGAGATTAGGAAGAACAAAGAAGAACAGAAAAATACCCTGCTTCCTCCATCTTGTGCCTTCAAACTCCCCTGTACATACCTTTAAATTTTTTCTTTTAACCTATAACTACTACTATTTTACTATTTAAACTTTTGTGACTTGTAATTCTTCATATAACGTTGGTAACTTGTTCCATGGGTTAAAATCAAAGCCACAGGCATTATCAGTGTCAAGCCAAGGTCTCTGACACCCCTGGCAGGGGTAAAAAGCCTCCTGGCCAGGGTTCAGGTCATCCAGGAGTGTCATAGGAACCCTCTGGGTTCCAACAATACTTAAGAATTTTAATTAAACAAAAACTGTCAACATTGTCATTGTAATTATAATTAAGCATTAACTGATTTGTATTTAATCTTTAGTTCCAAAATTAAATTATAATTGCCTTTTCCTGTTTTCAAGACTAGCAACTTCACAGTTAAAATACGCAGTTCAAAAAGAAAAACACAGGCATTGTATGCATCATATTTTAACCTGAAAATTAAATTTAATCATAGAAACTTTCTGAAGAAAGCTCACTTTTCTAAGACACCTTAAAAAATAGAAGTTTTTACTTTTTTGCAGTCACTGAGGGGACTTGTAGCCTATGGGTGAACTCCACCCAACTATGGACACCCCAAGGAGGACTGTGACCCACAATTCAACCAGAAAGATTTAGTTTTGGACAAAAAACCTACAGGACAGACTGGCTACAAATTTAGAACTTGTTTCTGCAAGTAAAAAGAAAGTAGTTCTATTTGGTTCATTAATATTCTCCATGTGAATCAACAAATGACATGACTGTCATGAAGCTTGTAAGTTATTTTTGAAAGTGAGACTATAATTAATATAGCCATTTAGAATCTATCTACAACAATGCACATTCATTTTGTGTAATCTAGGTAATCTTCCAAATACCTTAGAACATGTTACTCTCTAACTGAAACCTTCTGACACAGTAACAAAATTAGCATGTAATATTGAACTGCCCTGTTGTTGCAAAAACATCAAAGCAGTATTTTTGGTAATTACCTTATCTAGATGTGCATGTGTTGTCTTTACATGCTCAAGCTTTTTCTGTAAACTGAAAATAAGTAAAGTTAAATGTTGCATTTGAGTAGAGTGGGCAAAGTGTAATTGTTTCAAATTCTTAAAAATTCCAGTATTGCAAAGCAGAACTGAAATATCAAAGGACAGACTATATATTCAGAATAAGCCTCCACAGTTAATTCAATTTTAATCTCAAAATAGAAATGTTTAATTATATTTGTTTGATATAGTTGTTTGTGCTAGAAAACTATGTTTTTTAAAACATAAAAATAATTATGATCCCGATTTGCAGTATCTTCAGCATTAAAAACATTCTTCAATGAACACAGCATCCTTGATACTCCTTTGTACAAAAAAAAGGCAAACTACATAATTAAAGCAAGCAAGAAAAAATAAACCACTAGAATTTATCAAGTTAATAGATGTTTTTCTTTTAAAAATTCTTTACAATTATTTGAAAATCAAGAAGAAAATAATGTGCAAAGCTGTTGCTTGAGAGAACGGAATCTGGAACGCTAACTGAAATACTATATACAGTTTCCACTTCTCAGCTGTACAGCTCAATTCTACTACGCATTGTGCCTGTTAACTTAAAACAGATACTCTCGACTCAATAAAGGAACTTGGGGACTTTCTTTTGTAAACTAATATTTAAGGTCTTACTGCATCTTTTTATGTGACAACACAAAATTGTAATGTAGCTTTAGATTTCACATCCACATCTGTTTTGATTAATCAAGACAGCACAAAATTTCTTCAAATACTGTCTTCTGTACTGTTTCTATTTTCTCCCTATATTCTGAATAACCCAGAGAAGAAACACTGTAGCACAAATTAGCATGATGCTCTCTGCCAATCCAGAGAAGATTGCCCACAAAAATCCCTCTTCCTAATTTGATGACTGTAAACTTTTAAGAAGCCTTTATGGTAGGCACAAAAGGCACTGTCTGCTACAGAAGTAGCATTTCACATTCCTACTTACTCCTATTTCCTTTGCTTTGCTGTCTTATTCTCATACTGCTCTTCACAGAATCCAGAATTCATGATGTGTTTCCTCTGACTTCAGGTTATATGCAGACTACAAGTTTCTAGCACACAGTCACACCAAACAGATGTTGTATCTGTCTGCTGATCAAAATCCTTCCTTCAGTATGCCATTAAAAGAACAAATTTATTAAAGTACTGGTGTGTATTTGTGTTCAAGTGGTGCTGGATGCAAAGAGTTTTTCTGCTCAGGTGATGGCACTGAAACCACCACTAATACTTTCTGTAAGAATTTCTGTATCTAGCAACTAAAAACAACTAAAATTTTGCTGTGCTGAGTTCAAACATAAACAAAATAAACCAAACTTTATTTGTAGTCTACAATCTTGGTACTTTTAGAATTTGTCTTTAAATGCTGATGTTCTTGAGTGTTTCCTCTGTTTTAGTACCAAATATTGAGACGCTCTAAAGTAACTGAGTAAGATAAGAGAGAAGACTAGACTGAGGAAAGCAATAAAGATTTTTTTGGTCAGTTCCTTAAGAATTTTCTCTGATCTGTGGAGTGCAGTGAACTAGTAAACTTCACAGAATACCACCTAATACTACAAATAATTAGATCTAACTGCGAACTGCTGTTATCAAGAACAATCATTTCCTGGTTCAGATCTTTTTACTGTTTGATCTGTTATGTGGCTCAAGCACGAGTTAATTCAGTTAGGTGATGCATTATAAGAACTTGGAACATGGGTTTATCATCTGGCTTATGAAACAATAGTTATCTATTGCCTCTAAAGGATGTATCAGCTTCCCTCCTCCCTTAACTTTGTTTTGGATGCCTAGTTTGGTATTTCCCTGATACTGCCATTGGCAGAAATCTTGAAACAAACACTACAGTATTTCACTGATCAGACAAAAGCCAGTGCCAGAAAAAAAAAGACCAAACCTATCATTTTGATAGTACCATACCAGTTCAGAGGAAAATTTCACAAGCACATGTTATCTAATACCGGTTACTACTAATATGCATATCCTGCAATTTCTCCTTTCTGGGAATAAGGAATTTGCTTCATTCCATTACCTGAAGTGAAAAGTGTGTATCCATGAAGAAAAATTAAGCTGATACTGCCCTACTTTTCCCTCCCTTCCTTTATGATTGCTCCAGTATTCCTCATTCTTTTTGCTGTGCTTCACCACACACAATGAACAGAAGACCTCTTTCCCTTCCTTCCCATTTTACTTCTGTACCCATTGAGGATACTGAAGCATGCATTTAGCATTAAAACCCCCAGGAATGAGAAACACAGTGATCAGAATTTGCTTGCTGTGGAACCTCAGTCCTTCATTCTTTTCTGTGAAATCTAAAGAGGCCTCCATTTCATCAAGATATGAAAGAGAAAAATTTTGAAACGCTTTAAAAGAACCAGAGAAGTGTACAAATCTGCTCAGATATTAAACTAGAACTTGCACTTTGGGGAAAAAAAGCCAACCAACCACACACACTCTGGCTCATTTAATTTTATACAGTCAGAATGGTTTTTGCAGGCATTTGAAAAATAAAATAATTCCTTTTGATATTACCACTTATAAAGCAATTAGTTTTTAAAATGTGACTGTCCTGGTTTAAACAAGACAGACTAAACTAGAATTTCTAACAGAAATACAGATACAAATTTGAGCCAGGATTTCAGTGTGCCTGTTTCACACATAGATAGTTTTCTAATAGAGGACAACAAAATTATCACCATACCTTATTCCAGATAAACTGTCAAAAGCATGTAGGTCCAGGACATTAGAGAGATCAACTCTAAAGAGAGGGGGAAAAAAGAAGGCTGTATATTTTTGATATATTTGTATGTCATGTTTTAAAGGTGTTCACTGAAGCTTATGTTTCTTTTCTTGCCTATCAGACTAATGCCATTAATACTTAGCCTTATTTTTGGATATCAATAGTTGGTAATGTCTTTTACAAGGAAATGCTGTGTTAATTTACACAGTAACATGTAGGCACAGAAACAAAATTTTTAAAAATACAGTAAAATACAAGGTATTTCAAAAAAATATTATAAAATCCCTTATACTGGATGTCTTAATAAGAAGTTCTTTTCCCTAAATGGGAAAAAGAACCTTGAGCCTCTCAAGAGACACAAAGCCCGAGACTATATGTAGCTCATACTGATACACTGCTAGCAAACAAAACCGAAACAAGTTGACAACAATGACACAAGCACTACTACAAGGAATTTCAACTCTACAATTTGAAACAGGCAAATTAAAATTGTAATGCAGAATTGGGAGTACTGATCATATCTGTTTACAAAAATGGCTACCTATAAACTTGCACACTTTCCTTCACAAAGCAATACAGACTTCAGATTTCACTGCTAATAGCAGTTGATAGCATTTCAGATGCAGTTAATGACATGTAGCTAAATAAAAAGAATATGAGAGGTATTAAAAAAAAAAAAAAACACCTCTGGAATACAACCAGAATCATTAAATTTTTACCTTCAACAGTAGCTGTACCAAGCAGTTTCTAAGATGAAGGATTTATAATGGAATACTCAAACAATTCTTGTGTAAAATTAATGACTAGCTCAGTGTCAGTTGTTCTCAGCAGAGTTCTAAAACATCACATAGTAACCCTCCCTTTTAAATGTGGGCTTTTGAGGGACAAACCCCCACTTGAAAAGGGTATGTCATCAAATAAAATGTCAATACATGAATTTTGTGCTTATTTCACATTTGGAATGTTTAATAACAGAAGAGACCCTATGTGTCATTTACAGAAGAATATTTACAAATAACAAAAAGTTGTCATTGAGGACTGAATTTGAGGCCCACTTTATCTCATATCCAAAACACAGTGCTAGCTGGCATCAGAACCACACAATATGCAAAGAGATCACATTTGGATCTCCCCTAAATGGACACTTAAAACACAAATCATGTAGTTTAGTATCTTCTCCAAAACTGGTCCTATCTGATCACACAATAGCAAGTATTTTTCTCTACAATTTCCAACCACATTTGAAAATAACTTTAAAAAGCCAAATATACTTTATTAAGGTTATGACTATTATCTTCCCTTTAAATTTGCTTAAATCAAAAACCTATATTTTATGAACATTGACCACCATAATCCAATAATTGATGTGGAAGTGCACAAATCAGTCCATTTAAGTCCTTATTAAAGAAGAAATCTGAGTCAGAATTTCATTTAAAAATAGCAAAAAAAAAGTGCAGTGATTCTTCTTATTCTTGTAACTTCCTTCCACTGTTTTCTAAGTAATTTTTGTAAGTAACTTACTTGCAGCAGCAATGAGAGTAATATTTAGGTGACACATGTCCTAGGTTACAATGTAAGAATATTCCAGAAGGTCTGTATTCTATCTCCATCTTCATGAACTGTTAAAATCAGGAGGGGCACTGTTTTCCTTACCTCCTCCCCTGGACCATCTCNTTTATTTTGTTTATACATATTAAAGAACTGTTATTCTTATCCTCGTATCTTTGCCTGAAAGCCCCTTTTAATAATTTGGAGGGAGGGGGTTTACATTTTTCTATTCCAAGAGAAGCTCCTGCCTTCTTTGGCAGGCACTTGTCTTTCAAAACCAAGACAACACAATAGAAGGAAAACACTGTAGTGCACATGACTAATTACTAGCTCAAAACCAACCTGGCCTTGCAAGCTGCTCTTCAGTCACACTGGTTAACAGTGCATCTTTGTGACTAAGAAGGCCAAGGGTGTCCTGAGGTGCATGAGGAAGAGCACTGCCAGCAGTTCATGGAAAGTGATCCTGCCCCTCCAGTCAGCTGTAGTGAGGCTGTGCCTGGAGTGCTGTCCCCAGTTCTGGGCTCCTCAGCACAGGGAAGATATGGAGTTCCTGGAGGGAGTCCAGGGGAAGGCAACAAAGCTATTTAAAGGACTGAAGCACCTCACTAAGGAGGAAAGGCTGAGGGAGCTGGGCCTTTTCAAACTCAAAATAACTGAGAGGGGACCACCTCAGTGTACAGAAGTATCTGAAGGGAGGGTGTCAGAGGATGGACCAGGCTTTCAGTGCTGCCAGGCAACAGGACAAGAGGGAACAAGCAAAAACTGACACACAGGAAGTTCCACCTGAACATGAGCAAGAACTACTACTGTGTAGGTGACCAAGCACTGGAACAGATTGCCCAGAGAGGCTGTGGAGTCTCCCTCATGGGGGATATTCAAGAGCCATCTGAACACAATCCTGTCTGTGTGGTCTGGGATGACCCTGCTTGGCAAGAGGGTTGGACAAAATGATTCACTGTGCTCTCTTCCAACCTCACTCACTCTGGGATTCTATGACATGAACACTAACAAAGAAAAACCTCAACTAAAACCACATTTCTACTTCCTCAAAAAATTATTTTTCTAGATGCTTATTCATAAAATAAATACTGGATTAAATATTTCTAATTCAAAAGTTTTCCTTTAATAAAGCTGATTTAACAGAACACCTTAAACTATCACAAAAGAAGCAGGATCTAGTACCTAGTAAAAGTGGCCATTTAATACCTTGATCTTTGTGTCTGTAGAATTTTAACAAGTCCATTTATTGACCTAAAATAAAACAGAAATATCATTAGTTAGATGAAAATACAACGGGATATATTGTTTGAATATGTTAACCATTAACAGCATCAGGTGAAATAGCACCCCAACTCTGTTATCAGCTTGTTAAGTAACTATCAGATATGAGCTGAAATATTTGGTTTCCAATAATAGCTGGGGAACTTTACAAATAGTGACAAGATACTACCAGTGAGAACAGCATTTTCCTATCCAAAGCTATTCATGATACACTCTGAACAATCTAAGCATTTTTGTTTTCATGTTTCAAAAAACTAATACAGTTGTAAAGTATTTAAAAATTTTTATTTTTCATTTGGCTTATCATGGTATTGATAAAAAAGGGTAATGTCTTCAATCATTAATTTGATTCAGACCATTGGTTCTTCTGCTCCCATGGCAATTGTTGGGACTTCCTCCATATATCTTTGCATTTGCTAATGAACTCGTATTTATCACCAGATTTTTTTTCTACTTCTGATAATTCTCAAAAATGGCAACAGCTTCTCAGAAACGTAAAAACACAAACATTTAAGCCAAAGGCCTGTTCTTAGCAAATAACATCAAATTTTACCTAGACAGACAAAATGCTAAGATTGTGTAAGCACATAAAAGTACTGGAATGTCTCCAGCAAGAGGCAGTCTCTTTTCCCTATAAGCTTACCAATTTGTGTCAATCTAATAACAAGATCTAATTTCAATTCTAACAGCAGTAAAGAACCATGTTTAAATTAATTTTTGAGGCAGTACAGTGTTACAGTTATGCCAAAAGTTTCATACCTCACAGATGTTCTGACTCTAATCAATTCTTCCTCTGAAACCAAATCTGTTTTATTGATGATTATAAGATCAGCTAATGCAACCTGCCTATGTATTAAAAAAAAAGAGAGAAAAATACATCACTAACAAACAAATACTTTATCTGTAAGGCAGAAAAATTATCAATCATCTCTCCCATGGGCTCAAAAGATAGTATGAACATTGTGTCATCTAATCCAAAGTACTCAGTGATTTAACAACTTTACAAAACACTATTTGCCTTGCATGTGGTCCTTGTAATGTGATACTTGAAGCCTCTTTGCTTTATGAAGACTTCAATTGTTACAATTACCCTTAATTATTGTGGCTCCACATTTATTAAAAAGTATTTTGCTATCTCCAGTTCTTCAAGCATAATAGATCCCAACACAAAACCTTTAATTCCCCAACACAGGTGCTTCTCATTCAACTAAATAAAATCTCGTCATTATTAAAATAGAGGAGTCGGTTCTTGGTAGAAAGGTCAAATGAGACATGAAGTGACTTTCATATTTTACCTGATTACCCCAGCCTACCTCGGTTTAAGTAAAGCAGGAGAAAAAAAGCCCTATAAAAGAACCGATTTCTAATGAAATTTTATACAGTACAATTCCTAACTTGATATATGAAATTAATTTCTACATCCATACCGAGATGCTTCATTGATAAGGCCTTCTGGTTTCTCCTCTGTCAAGTGCTAAAAAAAAATTTTAAAAACTGGATTAATCATATTCAAATTAAATTTCAAATAACTTGCAACTAAAGCAAGCCAAACCCAATTCAACTGAGGTCTGTTTTTCAAAAAGTACATAGGAAGATAGCATCTAGAATCTTTCTGTTAAATGATGGTGAAAAAGTACATTTATACATTCATCATTACAGAGATTTATAATTACCTTAAAGCAAACTCTTCCAAATAATTTATTAGAATGCTAAAGAGTTGGAAAACTTATAATACTTATTTTAATTACTTTACAATGAAGTAAAAAAGTCATCATAACATACAGTAATAACGAAAAAATGTATCTGGAAGAAAATGAAGGCTCGTAATTTTACAAATTAGTGTGAACTCAACTAACAAACAAAACACAGGCTGGGCTTGCAATACAGCATTTCATATATGTAACTTCACACTCTTTTTCTTTGGAAGACTGTACAGGACAAACTGTACTTTGACAGCAAAAACTGGTAACTTTTTTCCAGGTTTCTATGAATAAACCACTGCTCT
>VXBU01016309.1:0-14398 GCA_013400315.1 Bombycilla garrulus
ACCCCCGGTCACCGTTTTACTGGCTTGCCTTGTATCATTAAAAAAGTGGGCTGAAAGAATAATATTTACATGTAAAGAGGCATAAATAATTAGATAATTTTACATTTTTCAGATTTATAGAAATGTTACATTCAGCTTTTTCTGTTTTCTTCTAAGAAATGATGTAGTAAAAGAAACACTTTCACTGTGCAAGTGTTTGCATATACATATATAGATATGTATATATACATACATTTTTAATCACTTCCATTATTTTTAACGAACAACTTCAAATCACATTTCCAGTCACACACATGAATCACACAATACTAAATGTATACACAATACTGTAACACAGACTTCATACTGGTGATTCTTAATATTAACCAAGCCTGCAACAGTTCTTCAGTCAAGACTTTGTATTTCCTTCATTAGATCTTAGATCAACACCAGGATGACACCAGTTGAGGTATTAACATTAAATCAGTCCTTTGATAAGCTAGTTAAATTTATCACCTCTAAAATTATTCCAAAACAAATTGTTACTCTATTCAGTAATCCTGTTAGACACTCACAGACAAATCTTGAGCCCCTGTATTTTTAAAGATATAAACTTTTCTAATTTTATTGTCAATACTATATTATAAAAAAGTTATTAAAATGAATTAAGATATTATAATGCAATAAAATGATGGCATTTGATTTTTTGTTTATGTCAAGTTCCCATGTGGACAAGGCTGGCTTGTCCAAATGCTACTGATATAGTACCAAAAGGTTAGTTCGTTACACAATTCATTATATATAGCATTTATTAGTCTTGTTTCCATAACCTGAACCTTGCTTTTAAGCATACCAGGTTACGCATATGGAATAAATTCTTTACTGTGAGGGTAGTGAGGCACTGGAACAGATTGCACTGAACAGCTGTCAATGCTCCCATCCCTGGAAGTGCTCAAGACGAGGCTGGATGGAATCTTGAGAATGTGGTCTAGTGGAAGATGTCCCTGTTCATCATGGGGGGCTTGGAACTAGATGATCATTAATGTCCCTCCCAACCCAACCCAATCTCTGATTCTTTGATTCTGTATCCAGGGCACTTGAGGATGGAAAGACAGTACAAGTTGTTAACTCTGATGTCTGTTTCTTTCACTCTGCTCCAGCATGAGACCATTTGGATTCCAAATAATAAATTCAGAATTCAGATTTTAAAATAAGAATTTACATCATATAGTGATAATAATTCAGCTGAATATTAAATGGCAAATGTACAGAATTACAAATATAGTTTATAATAAAATTCAATATAATCAAAGATATTCAGTTTCTTATTGGCAGTAGACATAAGACCTTTTGTTTGCTTGTTTGTTTGTCTTTAACTGGTAAGGATCACCTCCCAGAGCACAAATAAAATTCAAAGGTCCTTTCTTACATGCAGAAGTATGCAATGTTTGCCATCACTGAAGTACCTGGCTGTATGAATACACAGAATTATTATAATCTTGTTTGGAAAGTGTTTTACCATTTTATACTAATGGTCAGTTTAAATGAAGATTAAATTGCACCCAAAAGAAACATATAATAACAGAGTTCTTTAAAGAATGCCAAAGAAAAAACTGGAGCTGAGATTCCTCTACAGCCTGTGGTACAGATCATGGTGAGGCAGCTGTGCCCCTGCAGCCTGTGGAGGAACTGGGACGTAGAGATCCTCCTGCAGCCTGTGGAGGAACACAGGGAAGCGGAGATCTTCCTGCAGGCCATGAAGGAACACAGGGATGCAGAGATCTTCCTGCAGGCCATGAAGGAACACAGGGATGCAGAGGTCTTCCTGCAGCCCATGGAGGAACACGGGAATGTAGAGATCCTCCTTCAGCCTGTGGAGGAACACGGGGATGCTGACATCTACCCGCAGCCCATTGAGGACACCCATGCTGTAGCAGGTGGATATCTGAGAGGAGGCTGTGAACCCATTAGAGGCCTGTCCTGGAGCAGGGTCCTTGGCAGACTGATGGGGAGAGAAGTTCCTTAGAAGCAGGTTTCCTGGTAGGACTTTTGTTATATTTTCTCTCCCCTGTCCATATGAGAAGACTTTGGTGAGTGACTGGCATCCAAGAAGAGTCAACACACTACATCAGTATTTTACACAATCATTCTTTAATGGGAAATTAGAAAATAAAACATATCCGAAAAAAAAGAAAAGTAAGAATGAGCCAAATTACAGTTATTGGGGATTTTTTCTGTCAATTACCATTGACAGAAAAAGTATCAGAAATGTGTTTTGTAACTCAAGATGGAATTGACATTGTCAGGTGAAGTTGAAGGCCAGAGTCAGGAAATCAAGCAGTAGCATTGTAAGTTATTATGGACCATATTTCAGCAACCTATTTTAGAAACTATATTGAATATAGCATTTCAAAGAGGAGAGATCATCAGATGAATAATTTATTTTATAATTTTAATAGAGTCACTGCTCAACCTGTGACTAAGCAAAAATAGAACTTTAGATTAAATAAATTAATTAGTCCACTTAAAGGTCCTGATAAAAATCATAGATTTTCCAGGCTATAGACACTACACACTCTGCTAAGTTTCCTATATCATATATGCAGCAAAAGGGCTAAAAATCATTACTTCAAATTAATTTCTTCAATGTAAAGGACACATAAATCATCTAGAAGCATGTTACCTCTAACATGACGCGGTACACGTTTTATTTTCTCTTTTAAGCTAGATATGTGGTTTATAAATGGTTTTTCGTCTTTGAACTTAAAAGTTTGAGGGTTTAATAAAATTATGAGGATTTTATTTTATTTGATGGTCTAGGAGCATTTGAAACATACCAATGCCAATACATTTTCTTAAAATAATGTTAAATACATCTAGCACTAGGAAAGGAACAAGTCTTAAAGACTCTCAAAATCAAAGATTTTCTTGGTTTCAGATTTCTCAAAATCAAAGATTCTCCCACTTCTACCTAATGTAAATACATTCACCATAAAACTAGGAAGCACTTTCTTCCAACATGGGAAGAACTTTTATCTTGTCTGAAAAATTTAGACAGTGTTGTAGAATTATTCTGCCTGTTACTTTGAGGGAAGTGTGATATCTACACAGTGTTAATGTTTTTTTGTTTGTTTGTTTTTTAAATTCCAGATTGACTATGCTGGGCTGTTCTTCATTCTGTTTTGCTTTGCTCCCTCAAAACATGTTGTTCAAATTGAGCCATTCAAACTGGATACATTTCTCCACCAAAAACTGAGATATATATTAGAAGAGCTGTCAATAGCCATCAATGGTATCTAGATAGTCTACACATTTAGAATGTGTAAACCACTGGGAAAGTTTAATTATTTGAAAAATCATTTTATGATGTTGATGGCTTGAAAACACAAAAAGCCCGAACTCTTACCCTTCCCTAAGAACCAAAAACTTGCAAGTTATTATCACAGACTGGGTTAAAGGACAATGCTAGTTAAATAATATTTTAATTGGCAGTGCAAGATTTGAGATATATCTATTAAGGAAGATAGTCTCATTCAAGTTACTTCATTGAGTTGATATTAAGGATAGAGTTTAGAGGGGCAGGCTTGACAAAGTCATATTTAGGAAGCTTTCTAAAAGAACATATCTTTGTGGGACTTTTTTTAACTTATCTTTTAATTTGAATACATATGAATAAAATAGTGGAATTTTGCAGGAAGGTGTTTAATTTTTTTTTTTTTAATCTTTGTCAGAAACCAGGCAGATTTCCCAAGATAAGGTTTCTTGCCAACAAGCTTATCTCTCTGGCAGTCTGAAAATGTCAACTATTTGCCATGAAACTGGATACCTCATCACCTATCTTTAGCCATGATACTCCACAGAGAGAGGGCTTCTTTTTAGGATATGCAGGGAATCTGAATCCTGAAGATGAGTTGGCAGGAAGCTTTGCATTTCTGATGTTCTGGCAGCATCTGCTTGAGTAAGATTTCTTTGGGCATACATTCATTCAGCTTTGTGATGGTAGTTGGAAAGCTGAGACTTCAGATCTGCAGTGGGCGTTTAATTTCCAAGTTAAAACACCTAAATATCAGTTGTTTAAAACTATTATAAAAAAATTTACTACAATGTGAGAATTTAATGAAGAATTGTATATCTTAATCCTCTTCCATAAAATTTCTGGAGTAATGAAGTATAAAAGGGACAACACAAATAAAAAAGATTAAACCAATTTAAATCATCATAATGAAATTGNTCAGAAAAATAAATTAGTTTTCTAAAAAAAATTAAAATAGTTGTCTCACAGAACTTTCAAACTACTTTATTTTCTTTTACCTTAGAAAATACTTTAAATTTTATGTAAGTCAAATCATGGCTTACAGGTTATGAGTTATGGGTAAGGGTGTTTTTATTTTGTTTGTATGTTTTGTTTTTCTGGTTAGTAAGTTCAATATTACTTTAAAAATGGTTATTCTTCCATATATATAAAATAAAAAAACTCAGCAAATTCACATTCCAACAATTTTTGCTTTGGCATTCAAAAACATGTATCTCTGTGCAATTTCTGACAGCTTCTGCAAACACTGTACTGTTTTGGCTTTGGCTGGGATAACACTGATGTTCTTCATAGTAGCTGGTATGGAGCTGTGCTTTGGATTTGTGCTGAGAACAGTGCTGATGGCACTCATTATTTCTGAACAGCACTGACAGAGTCAAGCCATTTTCTGCTTCTCATGCTGTGGCACCAGTGAGGAGACAGGGGATGCAAAGAAATTAGGAGGGGACCCAGACAGGACAACTCATCTCAAATGCCCCTAGGGATATTCCATACTATATGATGTGCTCCATGCATAATGCTAGGTGCAAAAGAATTAAGGCTGACATGCCCAAAATTATGGTGTTTGTCTTCCCAGATCACCATTATGTGATGGAGCCAGCCCTGCTTTCCTGGAAATGCCTGAAGACCTGTCTGACTGTGGGAAGTGGTGAATTAATTCCTTCTTTTGCTTTGCTAACTCCTTGTTTTGCTTTGCTTTCATGTGCAGCTTTTGCTTTACCTTTTAAACTGTCTTTATCTCAACCCAAAAGTTTCCTCACTTTTATTCTTCTGATTCTCTCCCCTCTTCTCACCGGAAGGGAATGGCAAAATGTTTGTGTGGCACTTAGTTGCTGGCTGGGGTTAAACCACATGTATTTTCATGTCTGACTGGAACTTAGAGGAACTATCCAATGACTGTGATGACTGTGCTACAAATATTTTGGTGTATTTTCAATGAGAAATATGTGCCACTAAAAGAGCTCTGATAAGATACTGAATATGGTATATTCAGTATAATATGGTATATTCAATATATTCAGCTTTCTAGTATACTATAGTATACTACAATATAGTATCTAGAATACTACAGTATTCTATAGTATACGCACACGCACACACCCCCCATCCAAACACAATGTCTCAAAAAGTGGAAATAAATTTGAAAAAGGAGTGTTCTAGAATGCTGATCTTGAATAACTTGTACAATTTTTTTTGTATAAATGCATTGCAAATGCATGAAAGTTGTGACTTGAAATGAAAAGAGGCCCTGAATCATCTATGGGTGTATCAGAATTTATGGGATGAATTTTAGGACTAAATATATGTAGCTCTTTATTTTAAAGAAGTTCTTGCCACACTTCAAAAATTAATCTTGGTGCTCAAGGTTTTTTGCTCTTTCTCACATCTCGGACTGGGAATTTGCTATTTTGGCATACAGTATATATTCATTCCTAACGCGACTATAGCCTTCAAAGAGTGTTTACGTGTCAATTATTCAATTTGTCTATTTCCAGACTCCCCATCTTTTTCATGTACCCAAGAAAGCACCAGTGGGTAAATCCAGTGAAGAGTTTCTTTTATCTCAGTCTGTAACAACATTTGTAGTGATTCTAATAGGGAAGATAAACACATTCACTTGTAAAAGACAGAAATGTAGTTTGATATTTAATAGGCTTTGGTAATCCCTTAGTCTACTAGGCCTAAAAATCATGCTTCTTCACAGTTGACTAAAGCAAGAGGAGAAAGGAAAATAAAATATTCACTTAAAACTTGGAAGAAGAAAATATACTTTTGCTACGGTTTCTTTTTCTTTTCCAAGGAGAGCTGCCTTGTCAGTATTTACAGTTGAATAGTCGTTGCTGAATTATACCAGCTTAGTGTGATGGAATTTTTTTGTCTCTTTACTCTTCTTATATCTTTAAACAAAAACTATTGCACAAAAAAGTCCAGAACTCAGAAACTCAGAAACTGGGAAGTTATGAGTTTTACAATTAAGGAACAAAAGTTGAAGTACAGCCTAGGATTTGTATAGTTGAAGTGCAATAAATAGAGGAATATTGTACCTCCTGTGTTCATACTAAGATTGACATGTATCTCGGCTAGTGGAGTGGAGAAGAGCTATAGATTTTATCAGTAGCTAGAGTGAAAACTCTTTACCGTGCTTCTGTTTTGTTATGTATTGGATTTTGGGTTTTTTTTGGTCACATCTTAAAATGTGGACTGTAAAGAGACTTTCTGTTTTATTTATTAGGAATTAATTGGGTGATATATATTTGCCCTGCTCCAAGATACAGTCAATAACCCTACATGTTTCTTCCCTGAAGTAATAGGGGAGAAATGGAAGAAAGGACTTGCTTAGCAATACTGAGGGGAAACAAACAAAAAAAAAAAAATAAAATCAAAGTGACCTGACCAGCTAAAAACTGTTAAGGGTGTTCAAAGCTATGTATTTAAACACTATGAAAGAGCAATGTATTTCAATATATTTTATATGTGTATTAAATGCACACATATTAATATTTTAAATTAGCATAATCTTTTCAATCAAGGAAGCAATTATTACAGTTAAACATGTGTTCTGACAAAAGAAATAATTATTTTACAATGAAGATAGGTATAGTTTAACCTTTTAGGTACAGTTAAGAAATACAGATATTATAAAACAAAAAGGAAAATTAAAAAATAAACTTCAAAGTAAGACTATTACACTAAACATATTGTTAAATTGTTAAACTCCTATCTTAATTTGCTTCTGAAATACTCTACTTTATAGAAGACAAGAAATTGCAATCCTTCATTAAAATTACGCCAACATTGATTTTTCTAAAAATTTATAAAATTTCTTCTACCTGAAAAATTATTTTGCTATAGATTTACATTTTTTTTTCACTACTGTATGTTCCTACTTAACAGGCCTCTAGAGAAGTACGCATTTCAGTATCAGTAACTACTCTTTTCCTTTTTTACTGAAACTGCACATCATAAAATAGATTGCAATTGGATTAACTATTTAAAGAATATATATGATTTTTAAGTTCAGTTGTTAGTTCTAACATTTTTTTTTGCTTACTTCAACTAAGTTTCGAAAGACAAATATATTAACCTACTTCAAAGCATTCAGAAATTATCTATGTAACTATCCTGAAAATGTTAAATAAGTTATAATTTTATCTCTCCAGACCACACTTGTTCTATAAAATTAGGAAAATAATTCCAAAATATTTCTCTGATAAATATTTTTTAAATCCTGACTAACATGTCAACATTTTAGACATTATCTAATCTTTTTTAAGAGCTTTAAGGAATGAAAAACTGTATTTTATTGGTAAATCTCAGTATTTCTGTTGTTACTGGTACTATTATACTGGCTATGATAGCAACATAAATTTTGGTTATCTTTCTGGCCATTCAAAAGTAGATGAATAAGGCCATACCTTTGTGCTTCCTTTCCTCCTAGAGCCTTTGGTTGTTGTTGGTCTTTATAATAAGCATTATTCTTTCATTTTAACATATCTTGGGATAAGAGGAGAATTTGAATAGCATGATCTCTTATGTATAGGTTCTTCAAACCTCCATCTTATTATTTCTTTGCACTTTTTAAGCCTTTAATAGTCTTACTAATTTCTGCCTCTGGAAAGTGTCTTTTTAATTTACTTGTTTTGGTCTCTGCAAGCTTGCATGCATTGATATCAACTCTCAGCACAGTTTTTGAAACAGCTCTTGCATCTCTCTCTTTCTGATCCAGTAACAGAAGGACTTGGTTTCTGATTTCTGTCTTCATTATTATTAGCCAGAAGGAAACCAGGTGGGGTAGGGTATGTTCTTAGGTTTTCTGACATTGCTGCTTAATCCCTTAAAAATTACTTTGGCTTAGTTTAAGTAGGAAAGAAATCACACAGGTAATAAAGTTTAGACATGACATTTATTAAAAGTATAGTACAAAATGTATTGCTCTGAAAACTGAACAAAAATTTAAGTTCTGTTACACAAAATTTTTTGCATACATATATGACAACTGTCTCTTTCATAAGCAGTTTAAGAATTATAAACTTTTACTACCCAAAAAATTATAAACAGATAAATTGATCTCTCAAAAAAAAAAATAATCTGACCTGAACTTTCACAGCCTAAACCAGTATGAACACTTCTACTTATAGAACTACATTTAAGCCAGTAACAAGAATAGAGTACACAAGAAAAGGAGAATTTTTGAGGTCTTCTAATATTCATCAAAGTGACAGAGATTGACATATTAAAAAGGTCTGTTTAATCTTTTTAACTGCCTACGTAGTTTCACATCATCTGCCCACTGTCTTCAATATCTGACCATTTATATAAACCAAATCATAACCAAATGAATAAAAGCAATTGCTTTTTACAGAATGTCAGAAAGCATAATAAAACTTGATATTGAAGATGCATGAAGAAAAGCGCTGAAGAAGAACCTATAAAAGATAATGTGCTCTGTCACTTGCAAAATATTCCTAGGATCACTGATTGTTTTTAAGATTAAGTTTTTATTTCTCATTACCCTGCTCTGTTCTTACTTGGTAATAAATTAAATTTAGGTCAAGACAATCTTGCCTGTGATGGTATTTGGTCAGTGATCTCATGCTGTCATTTTCTCAATCTATGATGCTTTCCTTGTATTTTCTCTCACCTTTCCAGCTGAGAAGCAGGAGCGATAGAGTAGCTTTGGTGGGCATCCAGTAACACAGCCACCACAGTTTTGTAAGATATGTGCTCACCCTGTTAACTTCCTTTTTCCCTCTTTAAAAATACATATAAAGACACTAAATATAGTATATATAAGATTAGAGTAACACTCGACCATGAAATTCTGGTGAAAAATTGTGGTTGGTGGGAATTTGAGAAAAACTGAAATGTGTTGAAATACATAATAATCAGAAAAATATGTCCAGCTATACAGAGTGTGAAAAGAGCAGACACTGATCTAAATGTTCAGAAAGAATGTTCTGAATGACTCAAATTTTTGTGTATCCCTCTTAAAGCATTGCCAAAGGAAAGAGTCTTCACATGGTTTGGCAAATATACCTGAATGTAAGAAGTCTGTTAAGAAATCTCAGAGTGAGCTATCACAGTGGCTAGTCTTCTCTAAACACAGAAGATACAGGTTTTTGACTCTTTGGGTTTGACACACCATGACATGACAGTCATGTTCTGTCTCAATCAGAATCAATTTATCTTTTCACATTTAAGAGTTGAACTAAAAATAGTTTTGGTGTTAGCCATATGTTAAAATTAAAAACACTTAAAAAAACCCAAAACAAACAAACAAAATAAAAACCAACAACCAAAAAAACAAAACAAAACAAACCCAGAAACCAAACCAAACACTTGAGCTTAGCATATATGGTAAAAAGAGACAAATAACATAACTAAAATATCTCCTTATTTCACTAGTTTGCAAAGACTGCTTCTGATGTTATTATTCAGGTCTGTAAAATCTTATAGTCTAGGAGCTTAGACAGAGAGAGCAACGGACATAAGCATATGACTATCAGGCTTACAAATTTGAAACAGAATTTATCCAGAGGCTCAGCACTAAATAGTCCTTATTTTAGACAGCTTTTTATTGTCCAGCTCAGTGTATCAGAGTGTGTCTTTGGACTGTGTTGAACCTTGATGTGAGAAGACTAAAACTGAAAAAAAAGAACACTTGATCATTTACAATAATCAAAACTTATTTTCTCAAGAATGATATTAATCAGATTCTGAGAAAAAGGTTGCCTGTCAAAAAGAATGGTCTTTGGAAGCCCAGAGATACTGTTTAATGGAGCAGTATTTTTACCACTGACTGCTCATTTCCCCTTGGCATGGACTAATCAGATGTAGAGACAGGATGCTTGAATTTTAACATGATTCTGAGCCTTTTAAATTCACAATTAGTCATTGAACTGACACCAAGTATATCAATGCAGACAATTTATTTTGATATAAAACTGTCTGGAGACTTTCTAAAAGAACTGTGATGTAGCACAGTTAAAGGTTCAAGTGGAAAGTGCATACATCTAAGAAAAGGAAGGATATGGTATTTACTTTCGGTGATCTGTAAAGAATAAGTTAGTTTTTATACTCTGCGTATGTGTACACTTAACTGACATCACCATAAAATTCCAAAGAAAGAGACTTTGGAACATTTCCCTTTTTTTGTTTGTTTGGGTTTTGGGGTCTGAGTTTTGGTTTTCTTGCTTGTCATTATGGTTTTTGATTTTGTTTGTATATAAAAGAAAGGCCAGAAAATATTACCTGACAGAAAACAAAGTAGGAGGAAAAAAAACCTGTTATTGATTAGACCAATTGATTAGAACCAAAGGTTCCAGGAGTCTCTATTCTGTTCTTGGCTTTATCACTCCTTTTGCTGGGGTCTTAGAAGTGATTTGTTTCCACTTAGCGCATCTCTGTGCCTACATCTGTAAATTCTAAAGTAAGTAGAGGAGATTGTATAGGGTTAGGAAACCTGGACAAAATGTTAATGGAGTCAGTCTGGTTCTCAATCAAGTAAAGGCGGTCCAGGGGACATAATGAACCTTAATTCTGTTGTACTAGTCCTGTATTTTGATAGTGAACTAGTATGAAGTGGAAGATTGAATTCCATAAATATTCCAAAACATTTAGTTTTGTTTGGTTTTCATGCTGTTGATTTTCACTTTTTTTTTTCAATTTTTTTTCCTACACTATTACATGTGAAAGAAGTCTCTATAATTTTCAAGCACAAAACTTTATAAAAACTGTGATAGATTTTTAAAAATTTGCCTCATGCTTTGCAGAAAATGTATTTAATATAAAAAGAAAAGTTGTTATCCCCAGTGTCCTGGAGTGACTTTGTGATGCTTGTATCCCCAAATCATGTGACTATTTGTGCTGGATGTTGAGTTCTGTGTCTTTAAGACAGGCTCTGGGAGTGAAGGGGGAGAAAAAGAAACGTGAAGTTTTGTTATCAGAAAACTGTACTTACTCCCCTGCATTCTTCGGTGGGACAATGCTTCAGCAGTTGGCCAGAGGGCTTCTTTTATTTGCTTTTTAGTTAGTTAGCTAGCTGAGGCAGAGAAATTCCCTGGATTGTGGTTTTGTTCTTTTCCTTGAAACTGTTTTTGAACTTGTCCTGGACTGAAAACCCAGAAGACGACCAGGAGTCCCCACCTGTGGCCCACCAGGGCCTGGCCCAGGCCACAGCATTTTCCAGAGCTGGAGGGACTGAGCAACCCACGAGAGGGATTTTTCTGAATTTGTCATCTCCTTGGAGCAGTGAGACAATTTGTTGTTTTAGTATTGTTCATATTGTGCTGGGGAGTGGTTTTACTGTTGAATAAAACATTTTTTTTTCCCGCTTCTCTCTAAGGAACTTTTTGCCCGGACCTACTGTGGGGGAGGGGCCACTTGAGTCGGCTTTTCTGGAGGAACCCCTTTAGAGGTTGTCTCCCAAAATTTGCCCAAACCAGGACACCCAGGAAATTTACATTTTTTAGAATAAAAGCTGTGCTGTGCTAAATAAGAATTACACCTGCTTTTGTGTTTTGATTATATAAATTCTATAGCTTTTGTTTAAATCTGTATAATTTGGATTTTAATCAATTTATGGTCTATTTTTTAGTTAAATTTTTTCTCTTATATTTATGACTTATAATATCTACACAGTAGTTTATTAATATTTGTTACTGATGTGATTTTATTACTTGGAAAACTTAATATTATCCATATTTCAATCTGTAAAGGCCAAATAAATAAAATAAATAAGGTCATTGATGCCTGTTTTACTTGAATAAACAAATTCATTCAAATTTAACCGATGACTTTCTAGAATTAAAAAAAAATCCCACATTACTGTAAAATCCAAATTGCAGATTGCTTATCCACAGACTTAGTCTTATCTTTGTGTTAATTTATTTTCAAGGATCCTTTTATTTGTTCCAATTAGAAGCACATTCAGTAGAAGACAACAATAGTGACCAAAAATGTTAAGTTCTCATTTTCTGAGTTCTATGCAATAAGGTGGAGCATTCATGCTTGTAACTTCTTCACATTTTCCATAAATGACCCCAGCTGCCCCAACACATTTAAGCAAATCTACATGTTAAAAAGAGCGTCACTAAAGGATTCCAAGTATACAGCTTCACAGTGCTTAAAATAGCTACTGAAATTATATTTTCCTGCCTGTTTATATGCAGCGCAACACCTATCACCAAGTTGTAGCCACTTAAATCATTAGGAAAATATTCTTCAGTTATTTTTGTGTACACTCCTACAGTTTTTAAAGGTACTTTTTCTTAGCTTGCCTCAGGATCTCAAATGTTGTTCTGACTTTCAATAAAGAAGTGACGTCTACTAAGCCTTTTCTTCTACATCTTGCTCCTTTTCTATGATTATCTGGTCATTTACAGTGATCGTCCCAACAGGTGTGAGCACCTGAATCTTGATCATAAAATCATGAAAACAAACTGTAGTAAATCAAGTCTCTGCAAAAACCCATGGTTATTTATCTGGAACAAAAATAAGCAAGAAAAGTTCTTTTTAATTTAGTACTAACAGATGCATGTTTTTGTCTTATGAAATTATAACTCATTTTTCACATGAAAAGTACCCTAAAATCTGGAAAAAAATTATTGACTTTTATGTTTTAAAGTTGTTCATTGTTTCAAAAGTTTCAGTTTTCAGATGACACTTCACTCTGTAAGACAAGAGGGATCATTCTATAAGCCTGAAATATTTTTTTTCCTACAGTCACTACCTACCATGTTAAGTAGAATTGCTGCACTTTTTTTTAATACTGTTAATCTTATTAAAGATGGAAATTTCTTATCTAAGTTTTTCTTTTTAGTTGTTGCTTCATTGTATAAATGCCATAAAAACAATCATCTGACATCAGTATATTTAACACCAGCTTTGGTTCCTGTAGGAGGCAATCTTTATCTTTCCATTTAGCTGTGAACAAAATCTTTGGCAAAGCCATAAGGCTGCAAAAACATTTATTAAATTAATACTGAATACTGCATGATGCTGCAGCATCTGTCACAGATTCCTTCATGCACCAATAGGTGAAGAATGGAGGGAGTTTTGGCTGCTGTCTCTGATATGACATCCACCAGAGAGTAGATATAATAGAGGCAGAAGAAAGCTGGCAAAGGGCTTTTGGTGATAACTTTCACACAGAGGAAATGAGGCAGTACTTGCTGACTCTGTTATACAGTTCTGCACTATCCCCTGCCCCACTTGGGGCTGTTTCCTGATGGGAAATGCTATATTAAATATTGATACTGTACGTCAAAATAACCATGACTTGTTTTTAACTAGCAATAAATTCAAAGCAGATGTGAAATTATTTCTCTTTATGGCTTGAAGAAGACTGGCAATCTGTAATTCACTAACAGCTAAGAAGACATTTCACTTTCCTGTTCCTGACTTGATTAATAAGGAAAAAAATGAAAAGTGTAAAGTGTTGTTTTACTAAAATATAATACAACACCTTCATTAAGCTTTATTTGAAACGCAGAAAGATTAATATGAATTATTCAAAGGGTTCTTTATATTCTGCAGCTGTTGAACTGTTAAACATGTAAAAGAAAGAAAAACATTTACATTATGTTGGTGGATGATTATGCTAACAGAAAAAAACCAAAACAACCCAACCTTTTTTATACTAATTTTGTTACAGAATGTTCTATATTTGGAGGGGTCTGAACTTGCAGCAAATCTGGAAAGCAGTTATCTTTTTTATAGTCTTCTAAAGAAATTATTGTTAAGCTGATATTGCAAAATTATGCAATCCATGTGCTTTCTTCATACTGATACTCTAGATTTCCTCTGCAATCACATAAATCAATAGAATCCTATAAAATTGATCATCTGACTTGTTTTAGATGTCTGATACATATATATTTATTACCACCAACTAAAAGGAAGCCCAAAACACTTGTTCAGTTTTTTACTTCTAAATTTTAGCTCTATAAAAGCATGAATCTTACTATATTTAAAGCATCTTTAATATTTTTAAGGAAAAAGAAACAACAGTTTATAAGAACTACAAGATGAATGCTGTATTAGAATTATTTTTATTAGAATGTTAGAAATATTTTTATATATACAAATATTAAAAAGTTGTGTCAA
>VXBU01016309.1:14429-50695 GCA_013400315.1 Bombycilla garrulus
TGTGTCAAATGTGATATTAACAGAAATTATGCAGTTTCATTTTTCTCGAGCACTGTTCTTCAGGCTCTCTCATCTTTAAAAACTGTATTTTTGTACAAACAAGCCCACTAGCTCATGTGAGACTGATTTTAAATTCCACCTCACTTATTTTAATTAGATAATCATGCTCTGGAATGCACATTCCTTGCACACAATTAAAACACCTTCAAGTATCAAAGTACAGCTCCTATATTTAGCATGCAGTCAACATTTAATCAAAAAACAATAAATATAATTGTGAAAATATAATAATGTTTTAGAATAACATGCATAAGGAGAGAAGACAGTAAGTTTTATGAGTGGGATAATTATTTTACCTTTTCTTTCTCATACAACTGGAATGAGATGACATTATATAGTAAAATCTCCTGCCCTTCAGATTTTTTTCTTCATGGTATTTTTCCAGCTACTCTGAAGTCTGAAAAATTTAAACCTTTTGGGGTCATAGTTCTATTTAATTTCAATGACAAAGTGTTACGAGCTNCAAACATAAAGTTTTACGCGTATCTAAAAAAAAAAAAAAAAAAGTAATATCTAAGGTATCCAGCCAGAAAGTGCTTACTTGTGAACCTGTAAATGTCAAGCGACTGAGCACTCCTCCTGCTCATCAGGAAAAACCTGCAAAAGAAGGATTAAAATACTTGATTATGAGACCTGATAGAAGAAGAAAATACTGGGGTAAGTGTGCTGGCTATGCTGGGATAACGTTCTTCACATAGCTGGTATGCAGATGTGCTTTGGATTTATGCTGAAAACAGTGCTTATAACACAGGGATGTTCTAAATATTGCTGAGCAGTTCAGACACAGAGCCAAGGCCTTTGCTTCTCACCCCACCCCACCCCACCAGAAGGCAGGCTTGGGGTACAGCAGAATTTTGTTGGGACACAGCCAGGACACCTGATTCCCATTGACCTAAGGGATATTCCATACCATATGACCTCATGTTCAGCATATAAATGTGGGGGTAGAACGAAAGAGACAATCAGAGCAGTGGTATTTACCTTCCCAAGTCAACACTGTTACGGACTCCTGCTTTCCTGGGGATGGCTGAACACCTGTCTGCCCATAGGAAATTATTAATTAGTTCCTTGTTTTACTTTGCCTGCATGCAGCTTTTGCTTTACCTTTTAAGCTCTCTTTATCTCAACCCACACGTTTTCTGACTTTTCTGCTTTTCTCTCCACTCCCACTGTGGGGAGAGTGAGCAGATACAGGGGCTCAGTTGCTGGCGGGGGTTAAACCACAGCAGTAACAGATAGATATTAATGGAAAAGACATGATAGCTATGTTATGTGTACATTAATTGTTAAGTATGAATTAGTTTATTTGTATTTTAGGTACACTGAAAATGAAAATTTACACATATGAACTTTTCTTGAGCAAAGCAGCCTTGACTTGAGGAACTTCACACAGTTTAATTCACTGTAAATTAATATGTAATTTTAATTACTGATTCAGGTATTAACAAGGGAAGTTAATTAAATCAACATTTATAAAAAACTAGTTTTCTACTTGTTCCCCAGACTGCTTCAGTCCAGCATTTCTCTCCCACTTGCTCAATTTCTTTTTATTACACATGAAACCCGGTTCCTTCCAGACCCTTTGGTGTTGCAGTGGTAATTATACAGTAGTTTATTTCTATTCCTTGCTTCTTACTGTTTTCCTGTACCTGACCCTATAAACCTCGGGGGCTATACTTCGAAAGCCCTCGGTTTATTAGGGTGATATAAGGATGAGGAACAAAAGGACGCTCAGTTCTTTCTGCTGAATTCTGTTTAATCCAAGTCCATTCTTAGGCAGAGCGTGGGGGAAGGGAAGGATGCAGGTAGCTCGCCTGGCAGCAGAAAGGAAAAGAGGCCGGGCCCAGGTGAGTTCTGGGTTTTTGTCCCCAGGGACAGGGGGACCCTGGGAAGGGACCCCTGGCCAATGGGACTACAGGAACAAACTACCTTTCAGGGATAGGGGTGGGGGGAAGAGGGGCCGACCACCACGGGTAGTGTGGGGGAAATACAGCTACTTAGTGCAACCATTATATAAATTTAGTGCAACTAGAGAACCCCGTGTAAACATCAGATATAGTTCACCACAACATTTTCCTACCTCAGCACGTGTCCTTCACCAGCCCCAGTCCTTTTTGGAGTGTCTTTTATCTCACATGGGTCCTCCACAGGCTGCAGTTTCTCAGAGCATGTCTTTCATACAAGAGTTCTTCCTTCAGGCCATTTTCAGTTGTGTCCCCAACAACATTCTCTTGCACACTCTTCTAAAGCTTTGCTTACCTCCTCACAGGTCCTTTTTTGAGATTCCTCCCCATCCTCCTCTCGCCTTTCTTCTTTTCTGTTGTCTCCTACCCCTAGCAGCTGCCACCCTTCTTCAAGCACATCTGATTAGAGGCAGAGTGTGCTCCTCTGGCTGATTGAAGGTTTGAGGCAGGCTGTCTCCATCCTTTTCAGAGTCATCTAGTGTGGGCAGCAGTACTAATTACAAGAGGACTAGAAGCAGTCTAACCCTTGATAAGCCACAGGTGTAATCAATATGGACAAGCCCTACAAAAGAGGCTGATCCTGAGTTACTTGAGGTCTGCCTGCTGAATTGTGGACAGCTGCTGGAGTCTGTGGGTTGCACTAAGAGGAGACAGGTATAGGTGGCTGGGAAGGGAGTGTAAAACATAAGATGTTGAACAAGGAACAGACAGTGATAGGTGGCCATATGAGGAACAGGAAGAAGTTAGCCAGTCATGCAGAAAGAAGAAGAAATCAGAAGGCTACGTGGTACTGCTTGGAAAGAGTTTAGTCATCAGAAGGTTTTGTGGTGCTGCCTAAGGAAAAGGGCTGAGCAATGGTGCTTGTAGAAGAAAACAGAAGGCAGGGAGAAGGTACCTGGACAAAGTTTTGTTCTACAAAAAGTATTGTATCCATCTTAACAATGGCATGTGTAATTCATAGTTGTGGGCAACTACAAAAATAGAGAACCTGTTCTGACTGGCACAGGGAGGCTCATGGTCTCCTGCCATGCAGGCACCCTCAGCCCCTGTTACTAAGCCTTTCCTTTTATGGCTAATACAGAGCCATGTGTTTCTTTCATGTTACACTTGCCCTGTTTCCGTAATCCCATAGAGACACAGATGAATGAAAAATTTGTCTATAGTTTATTTAATAACTGAGCCCAAACCCATTTTGTCACTTCATTGCTATATTATTCATACCTTGTGTACATTAACATGGAGCTGTAACTCCTTAACAACTTCTCTTACATTCATTGTCACATTATAAGCCTATGTAGGGATCATCAAATCAGTATTTGAGTGTCTTTAAGATTGTGAAATGGAAGCAAGAATCAAACTTATGAGTCACTACAGAGTGTGAATCAAATACTCCTTTTCTGAAAGCCATTAGTAATGATAATTGAGGAAAAAAACCAAGGCTTTCAGCCATCTGAAGTTTTATTTTGAGGCATCTGAATAAGGAATTAACTGCCTGGTAAATGGTAACTTTAGATCTTCTTGATCTATAAATTGCATTCAGGCTTTGATATTTCAGTCAGGGATGTATCTTTCCTCCCTGATTTTCTTCAAAGTAGTTGAAATACCTTTATGCTTAAGTTCTCCACAATTTATTTAATATTTTGGGGAAAAAAAACCCACATCGCCACCACCACCACCCCCATGTTTTTATTTAGTGTATTATATAGGAATTTATACAGGAACATGCTTGTCTTTGTAAGACAAAAGCATTAATTAAGCAAACATGAACAAGAGATGGTCCATTTCATTGAAGAGATCCATTGAAACCCCCTTCCTTCTGCTGCGGGAATATAGATGTTATTAATGGTTTCTGCTGAGAATGATTCCTGATATCAATGAAGGACTAACAGGAGGTGTGGAAAAAAAAAAAAGACTGCTTTAACTGTAGTCTAGCTATAGTAGGGAGAATGTTCACAGCTGAGCTTAGAACCTGATTATCTACAGTCCTAGTGGGCAAGCAATAGTACAGGCCTTGACTTGATAAAAGAGAGGGATAAGGTAAAAAATGTAGCTTTTGGAAAATAGCCGAAAATATTTTTTGGCTGAAAGAAAGTATTATGAGATAATAAAAAAGTTGGCATTTTATGATGCTCTCAGGTTTTTTGGTTTTGTGGGGTTTTTTTTGCACTGATAGAGGGCCAGAAGATTTTTTTTTTCAATTTACTGCAAGAAAATGGATAATTACCTTCATAAGGATTATCACAACTTAGTAGGTGAAAACTTTTTATCTTACACTTGCAGTGTGTTTGTGGAACATTGATGTGCACAGGTCATTATTTAGCTGATAAAAATCATGATAGGAAAGCAGAAATAAACAAGTAACTTCATGTACTGTTTTCTGCCTGGTGTTGTCTAAAGGACAGTGGGGGAAGAAAACAAACTATAAAAAAACATTGCTGAAATGCAGATGTTTTAAAATAAACTCAATGCAGTGGTTCACATGCATATCCTATTGGCTCTGAGGGCTGGTTTAACCACACATGCCTGTGTGGCCAAGTAAGAGAAATCTGTGTCTTACTGTAGATTTTTAAACAGCTTGCTCAAGTTCTGAAGTGATATATAGTGCAATTGAAGTGAAGTTCCTCACTTCAGTGAAATTTTCTTATAAACCTCAGAACTGATTAAATGAAAATGAGAGGGTCCATTGTATTTTGTTCTTTAACAAGGGAACTTTTATGGCTTTAAAAGAATTCATATCCTGTCTGATCTGGTTATACAGATATGCTTTCAGTAGGACTTTTTTGCATCACTCTCCACACCACTTTGGCTTTACAAATTCATTTAATATCAGTCTCATTCAGGCTTATATGGTTTTAGAAGTATTATGTATCAATATCATGTAACAACATATCCTAGAAAAATTAATTGTAGCAAAGAAGCCAGAAGGTGAACAGCAGACTTCTCTGTATATAGTCAGGGTCATGAAAATAGCTGACCTGAAACTGTACCTGTTGTGTCAACTGTTTGCCATCAGCATCATGACTTTATTTTCATGGTGGAAAAAATATATTTACTATTGAAATTTACCTGTGTCATAAACATAAAGAAGGGAATTAAATTTAATGGAATTGAAAAAAAGATGACTAGGATTCTGGGACATGCAGCAGAAAAAGCCTCCACCACAGTCTTGAAACAAAGTATTTTTGGCCACAGAGAGCTGTTTGCAATTCAAAAGCACAAAGCTCAGCAGTTGCCTTGTTTTAGTTGCTGGTTTGCTGCAAAAATTATTATGTTGGCTGAACGAATCACCTGTTATCTAGTGACACATAGCTTGCCATCTACCCCTTTTATTATCTGTCATATGTTGATAATAACGCTGATTTACTTAACAGGAATGCAGTGATGATTAATTAGATACCTCAGAAAATGAGTACTTATGAAATATGAACAATCATCTGCATCCACTACAGAATTTTTTTCTTTTACACACCGTTAATTATCTGCAAAACTGCTTAGCAAACATTTGACCTGAAATTTTGTAGAAAAGGTTATGTGAGTTTTTGACAGTTTTTTTTCTTTTCTCTTCCCCCTCTTTACAGAAATAATTTAAAGCAAGACAATTTGTAATGCTAAACTTGCATTTTTACACACCTTTGGATTAATTTTTATTTAGATTAGATATTGACCTGGTGGATATGTTGTACCTTAATAATCTTTAGGTATAATCTGTTAAACATTTATAAATTTCATGTAGGTGATTCAACAGATTGATTCACAGAATTCTATGAGTGTGGTAATAAAAGTTCAAATGTTTATAGTATGGTGAATTATAAAATAATGCTGGGTGTTTGAACAAGCATTTTGCTGTATGCAAAGGAAAACTGGTATATTGTGAAGTATTGTTAAGTGTCTGAATATTTTCCTATCTGGCTAGTTTAGTATCTGGAATACTTTAGATATAGCCTCATTTTTTTATTTATTTATTTTTAATAGGGTATAACGGCACGTAGCAAAGATAATTGAAGCAGGAGACAGCTTCTCAACAACACAGCTAAAAGCATATAATTAAACTGTAGTACATCTGATGCCCTATACATGTAGAGAGTTATGGAGCTCCACAGCTTTAGTAATAGGATGGCTAAATGAAGAAACAGAATTTTTAGCAAGTGATTATTCATTTGCTGATATCTCTAATCAGATTAGGACTGTTTTTTTTGGGTTTTTTTGTTTTGTTTTGTTTTTTTCAGAAGTTAGAACAGTCAGCCTTTGGCTGTAATATACTCATTATTTAATTAAAGCATTTAGTAATTTCTTCATATTTTCATTTGTGAGTTACCCAAATATTACTCAGTCATATCTCCTGTCTCACTAAATAGCAAGAGATTCCAAATGTTCTAAAACTTTCTGCAAATTAAGGTTCAAGGTGTTGTATTACTAAGAAATTTTATGAAAACCCTCTTTCTTGCACAAAGTTTTAGGCACACCTAATCTATTTTTAATAACTCTATAAGTTTGATAAAGCTTGGATTATACATTAGAAAGTTTCTCTAGGTGACCTTTGAGAATTCTAGGTTGAATATAGGAAATAAACCAGTATATAATTTTTAATAAACTTTACCTATTATTAAATCTCTAATAGAGTTTTCTATCTTTTTAACAATATTTTTTCCTATATATTACCTTTGGCCTTCCCATCCTAAATTATTTGGTTATATTAATTAGCTGCTGCCTGAAAAGAAAGACATAGAAAATTTTGTAACACTTTGCTTTTCATTATTTTCCAGTAAAATGAAAAATATGACTCCTTGTTTGCTTATGAATGGAGATAAATTTAAACAACTTCAGACTGACAAATGATATTTTCAGAAAGTTATCAGTGAGCGAAGAATTCGTCTATGTTGGCTATAGTTGCGTAAGGGAAGCAATTAATAAGCAGTGTTTATACAGTATGCATCCTGTTAACGTTTCTTCATTGTGCTCTGACCTGACTGTGGCATAAGACATTGACATAACTGGTGTAAGAATTCAGTGAAGGTTTATCCACTTTACATTTGGGCAATGCCATGCTGAACAACAGTTCAAAACTGAACAACTTCTGTTTTTCCTAAGTCACTGGTTACTCTTATGTCAGTGACAGTAGGTATTCAACAATGGTACGGAGTACAAGAGTATACAACAATGTACCAGAGACACCACCCAGAATGACCCTTTATTTCGATCACACCTTTACTGCATGATAAAAATGGAGGAATCTAGTTCTCCTGAACAAGTTCTTGGAATACACTTCTAGAAGTGTTTTTCTTTATTTTTAGCCAAATCAGATTCAACTTCTTATCTACACTGACAAGAGAGAAAAAATTATAATGACTATGTAATGATTATATAATAAATTATAATGATGGAAGATGCAACCAATAGATCAAACTCTAATGTAGCACTGAGTTCAGACATAGAGAAACAATCTACATCAGAGTGTTAAATGCCATCATGTCTCTAAGAACTTCTCTGCACATCCCAAGATAGGAAAAAAAAGTTATAATCTTCTTTTAGAAAACTCATTTAGATATGTAAATAATAAGTAATTATATCTCAAACTAATAATACTATATTTTTTATTTCTTGAGAGCTTTTTGTATAGGTCAAAGGAGGTGGTTCTGCTCCTCTACTCCACTCTTGTGAGACCTCACATGGAGTACTGTGTTCAGCTCAGGACAGGAAGGATGTGGACATGCTGGAGGTAGTCTAGAGGAGGGTCACAAAACTAATAAGAATGGAACACCTCTCCTGCGAGGAAAGGCTGAGATAGTCAGGGGTTGTTCAGCCTGGAGAAAAGAAGGCTCTGGGAAGGTATCATTGCAGCATTTCAGTACTTAATGGGGACTATAGGAAAGATGGGGACAGATTCTCTAGCAGTACCTGTTGTGACAAGATAAAAGGTCATGATATTAAAATGTAGGTGGTTTGATTAAGATTACACATAAGGAAGAAATTTTGTGTAATGAGGGTGATGAAACACTAGAACAAGTTTCTCAGAGAGGTAGATTCTTTATCCCTGCAGTGTTCAAGGTCAGATTGGATGGAGCTTTAAGCAACCTTATCTATTTGAAGATGTCCCTGTCCGTGGGAGGGAGTTGGACCAGGTGACCTTTCCAGGTCGACCTTTCCAGGTCCTTTCTAACCCAAACTATTCTATTCATTCTTCAGTTCTATAGATTTTCAGTAGACCTAAGTTACAGAGGTCTCTAAGAGCACATTAAAATTCTCCTCAGTTTATCATCACTTGGAATGAACCTAAGAATATTATATTTCTTTATATTCCATTCGGAATCAAGGTGTACAAGGATCTTTCTAATTCTTAGTAGCACTGGTATTCCCAAAATATACACAAGGATATAAAGGTACTTTTAGAAGCAAATATTGAAAAGTATTGTCCCTCTGTGATGGATGTACTCAAGTCATTAATCTATCTAATGGTAATTCTGTACCATCTCCAAAAGAGATAGAGGCCTACGCCACTATTGGGTGAAATGCATGTCTAGTCCCAATCTGCTCTCTGAAAACCCATGAAGAAACAGTCACACAGTGAGTTTGGAGCACCAACCATGTGGCTTAAGTGATTGAATGAATGGTTTTCCCAGCTTATTTATCAAGAAGCAAAATTAAGGAGTCTCATTCATACATTTCTCATTGTATATAATTTAAGAACATGCTAACCACTTTACTCCATAAATATGACAGCCTAAGCAAGCTTTCTTTGAGCTCTTCCTGCTCAGGAGCTGGCTGCATCTGAGCTGGGAGATATCTCTGGGCTGTCTGCTATCTCCTGAACTGGGACACCTCTCAAGGTTGCTCATTGATGGAAACACCTCTTATAAACCGTGGATCTTTGGTCAGTGACTGACATCGCATGGACATATATAATGTGCTAAAATTCTGTATTGATAACTTTGATTCTGTCCTGGTAACTTTGACTCTTACTTGGCAGTTTTGAATAATTTTTACGTTTTCTGCAAAGTAAGTAATACAGTGAAAATTGTAATCAAACTCTGCTAAGTGATATTTTTATAATATCATATTTCAATATAAGTAGTTTTGCTGATACTTTTTTTGATGATTCTTTGAGTCACCTAAATCACTTATTTGTGAAACCCTCTACATGACTGTGGAGTTTTTTGTCTTTTAGTCTTTCTAGTGAAGCATATTCTCTCTCACCATTACAAGCTATGATGATAGATGCTGATTGTTTAACACCACTTTGCTATCACAAATTCAACTAATTCAACTTAACAGTAGGAAAACAGACAACTATTTGAATCTATTTGTTTTGATTTGGTTGTTCTCCCAATTTACATTTTAAAATTTTACATTTTAAAATTTTGGAGATGAGTAACAAATATACAAATGCTTCTGGCATCTATTCTCAATGTATGAGCTGAGGCAGTGGTCAGTGGAGAGATCCCAGGCAATTTCATTCTTTGATAGAAATTCTGGCAAATTCCAGACTTCCCTTACAAGCTTGGTGCTAATGCTGTATTTCTCTCTTACATTTAACTCTGCCAAAACCCAGCATCAGCTCCCATATAGGGTGTTGACAGTTGAAGAATTTTTCCATTGTGTTGTAACTCTGCCGAGACCTGGCATCTGCTCACAAATAGAGGTGTTGACAGTTGGAGCGCTAGCATTTTCCCTTTGTGCATCAACTCTGTGGAAATCTGGCATCTGCTCACACACACAAGTTTTGACAGCACAAACTACAGTCTAACACTGAGTTACTCCAATGTAGGTGAACATGTGTAGTCATAATTTTGTAGGGAGACTACTTTCACATGACATCAAATCGGAAGAGATCAGAAGATGAAGTAGGTATAGGGTTTGGAGCATCTTTTACCAAGCAGAAGTCTTCACAGGATCAACATACTGTGATCTATTTGGAGAACATTTCCTTCATAACAGGTAACAGGAGAAAGTAAACTAGCACTCCAAAGACTCATCTTTAATCCTTTTCTCCATGATTTAAGCGGCTCCTCTGTGAGTCCTTGACACTTGAGTAAGATAATTTCTGTTTCTTGCTGTGCTGAACAGCAGAACTACTGTGATCTTGTTACTTTCTGTTGGAGCTTGTCTTGAATCCTCAGCCATTTTTAAGGTCTTAGTAACCTTTGTTGTACATTTTAATGCCATCTGCATGAGAAACAGACTGAACTGTAGTTAAGTAACTTTAACATATATTTTTTCTGAACTATGACGTGAAAGCAGAGCCCCTATACTCTATTTTAGGAAAAAAAGATGACTAAATAAGTCACTTCTCCCAGATGTGTTTTGCTTAATATTTTAATTTTTATTGTTTTTACAACTAGGTCTACAGAGATTTATTTCTATAATAAAGTTTATCATTTATTATAGAAAACAGTCCAAAAGGATTCTTAGATATCTTAGTCTTATGTTACTAAATATAAACCAAAAATACTAGGACAAACTACATTTCTTCTTTAGATTACTTCTCTTGAAACGAAGTGGCAAAGTGAATGAGAAAATCCAACAGTTCTTAAGAAAGCAAGCACTTTTTTTTTGTGTGACATCATTATTTCAACAGTACATAAGTACCATATTGGGAAAATGATGCTATTTTAACTGTTCTTGTCCTAATTTCAGATTTTAAAAAAGGCTTCAATTATATTGTAGACACGGAAATAAAATTAATGGACATAAATACAGAAAAACAGAAAAAAGATAACAAAGAGACTCTCTCTGAAAAATAAAGCTTTGACATATACAAAATTAAACTAAGACATGCTTATATTAACATATTTTGACTTGAATTTAGGGCTATTCCATTAGTATTTCTCTACTCGAGATTCTGTATTAATTTGTCCATGAAAACAGAAAACCGAATATGAATAAGTAGGGATTAGGAATATTAAATATGTCATGCATTGAAAGGTTTATAATCAGTAGTTTTTAAATTGTAATATGAATTGATTATCTGCTGGACTAGTTTCACAGTCTTTATGATGTTGCATGTGAAAAATAAATGCCAGAGTTATACATGGGAATCATGCAGCCATAAGTTATATTCTACTATTTTGATATATTTACCCACAGAACTCTATCTGTAGCTATGTATAATGTATACACATAGGTGCATATTTATATCCTATACAGATGATACACATACACGTGCAATTCTAAACAGTTTCCAATTTTAGAATTTAATAAGTTTTGCATATGAATTTGTAAACACAATACCATGTAATACTCTTTCCACCATGTTTTTTCATCAGCACATGTTGTCCTGGATAATGTTAACACAGGTCAAGATCAAACCATTTCATTCCAACCAGAAAATCTATGTCTCTTTCATTGCTGCAATTTCAATCCATGACTTACATCAGACAGTTGTTAACTGCTACACACAGAAAGATGATCCAAGTGGTGTCTAGCCAGCCACCCAAGAGCTGGATGGTTGCCTGGAGACAATATTTCAGTGTTCAGAATCTGCCTCTTTTAACAGGAAAGAACAAAAAATTGCAGCTCCCTCTAAAGAAGATACTAAGCAACCATACAGACACTTATCGGTTCTAAGTGCTATTATTAAGCTATGCTGCATCCTGAAATTACAAACAAGCATAAACCAGAATGTAAGAGTTTGTGCATGCTCACCTTGCTAATAAATTAAGAGATTCAGAGCTCAAAGTTGTTTTCATGATTGAGCCACATCTTGCCTTTATCTCCAGTATCTTCAGCTTCCCACTGTCACCATAAATCTCTGCCTCAACTTCTTATTTCATGTCATAGGATCATAGGGATAGTTCAGGTTGGAAGAAACCTGAGTAGGCTGTCTATTACAATTCCCTGCCCTAACTAATGGTAGGTAGTTTTGTTCCTATCCATCACATCACATCACAGAGGCATTCAGCCTTCTTAAATGCATGAACATTTATTTCCAACCAAATATCATATCAATTGAGTTTATAAAACTTACCATATGTAGCTTCTTAGGGTGCTATACTGAGACAATTCTGATGAACAGCAGAACACCACAGAAGATATGTTTTCTACAAATGTTCTCTGAAACTACAGACAAACCACAAACTAGGCTTTCCAAATACCTTCACTGAATAAAGTGTCCAATTTCTATTATTTAAGTCAAACCAAATGCCCTTTTAAAGCAAAATAGATTTTGATTGTTTAAGCAAATAGGAAAAGTATTTTGAAAGTGTACTAACTTAATCGTTAAATAAAATCAGCCCCACATCAACCCCCAAAACTGTCAGTATTGAGTCATAGAGCATTTTAGAAAGATTAGAGAAAAAGACAGCATGTTCCAAATCTGGACATATCCCATCACTCATATTCCAGTAATTCTGCTTTTTTTAAGGCTTTGATTTTGGTTTCTGTGTGTTTTGAGAGGAAGTTGCTGTCTGTTTTCAATGACGATTATATTCTGGTATTTCAATACAGATACTTTTGGTTTGCTATATGAAAGGAAAATGCTATTGGTCATCTTTTCAATATGAATGAAAATACTTTGTCTCAAAGCACCTATGACTAAGTGCTCCTTGCTCACCATTTCAAAGCAAGCTGGTCTTATGGAATACCCAGCTGCAATCACTTCCTCTCTTAAGACCACAAAACTGGCTATTTGTCTTTGCACAGAAGTACCTCTGCAGAATATGACTGAAACATACCTGACACTTCTGTAGAGCTGCCAGGCTGAGTGACAGTGTCACCTTGATTGACCTGAATCAGATGTTTCGAGTCCCTCTGCAGGCACATTGCAAAAAATGAGGAGAAATCATATATTTGAGATTGTAGTTAAAGCTAAGAAACTTTGCATTGTTCCCAGGAAATAGGAGACCCTGTCATAAAGCCTTTAAAAATCAGTCTATATCATTAGTTATAACCAAAAAGCTCAGTTTACCTTTTTCAAGATGAAATATTTTAACTGAAGAAAGTTGCTAGAAATCACATGACTATTTGTTCCATGTCACATTTTTCAGTTTCATTAATAGACTTCTAAATGTTCTGTCTACTGACATTCTCCTTACTGATTTAGGGGAATCATTTTAGTAGTAGTAAAAATTGTGTTTCCCTATACATTGTACTAAGAGATAAAGGACAGGTGGATGTTAGACTAGAAAACAAGACAATTTAAAATGAAAATAACCTCAAAAACTTATAAATTATACTCTTACAGACTTCATTTTTTAGAAGTTTAATTAATACTTTTTGTACTTTTGTGGCTGCTATATAGACTGCTAAATATGATTTTTGCTGTTGCTGAAAAAAAACCTCTAGGCTTCTTCTTGAATTGTCGCATTTTAAGGACTTTGGTGGAATCTTGGCATGATTTTATTTTTTTTATGTGTTTTTAACAACTGGCTAGTAGGTAAGTAACTATTAACTGATCCAACTGACAAGCTGAAGGTCTGTGAGTGGATTACATGCTGAAGACCTGACAGACCTAGCTAATAATTTTGAAATAAACAGCAACCCTTTATACTGGCTGAAGTTTGGAAAAAAGTATACAACTTTTAAACTTCAGATGGGAATCAGTAAGAAGGAAGTAAACTGTGATGAAGAAATGTAAAAGTAAAAAGTTCCCAAGGCTCAGGAGGAAAGAGACAACACTAAGAGCTTTAAAATACCTCTTTGCATAGAATATGTTATACAGTTGATTAGCTACGCATCCTACCATTTCCCCCCTTCCAAAAAAACTGATGCTGCTGACCACAGGAGTCTGGACAAAGAAAATATGAGGCAAAAACCAAAGAAAAAGGAGAGGAAAACTGAAATTATTTGAATAAACATTTTAAGCATATTATTGATGATGCCTTTATGTATTGCTCTGGACCATGAGAATTGTTGTAACTATACTAATTGATGCATTTTGATGCAATTGCTAAGTTTTTACTAGAAAAATAGCAAATTCTTGGCTGTATATATATATGTAAATATATAATTTTCTTGTCTAAGGGATGCAAGATATTTTCTTTCTCAAAGCTATCAGATATTTAAAAAGTCAGGTCCACATATATTTTAAAACTATCTTTTTCACATTTGGGAATAATAGCTTAGCATTTTCACATAAATTTATTTCATCAACAAAATTGCATCACTTAAAATATATATACAGGTTTATCAAATATGTTTTCTTTGACTTCTTTTTCCAGGAAGACACATAGGTATTTCTTTGATATAGGAATTAGCTGTGTGAAAATTTATAAATTACAGAAACATAAGACATTTTTGTCTATGGATGGATCGTGTTCTTTAGAAAAGTATCTCATTTTCTGGATATGCCCCAAGTGTGAAATAAGACTGCCAAATACATAGAGAAAAGACTGAGTCATAGTTAAAGCAGCTGAAATCTTTCTGATGACTTGGATTTGTTCTGCTGCTTTCTTATGATTTCTTGCATTCACTTTTCTCCTTTACTATGTTTTATAACACAATAGTGGTAAAATTTTTGACTATTGAATTAGAGATACCAAGACATAATGAAAGCTTTCTAGCTTTCTGGGCTCTAATTGGAATCAGTAGGAGATTTAAAATGTGTAGTTAGTGATATTAGGCTAGGAAAGGAAATGGGAGTGTGCTTTTCACTGTAATTTTACTGCATGTCATATCTAAGCTGTGAAATGGGAATAATTACATTATCTTATTTTGGGAAAACTTAGTGAAAATTAAGTCATTATTCAAGTGATAAATTTGCAGGAAAAAAAGATTATTCACAGCAGAGTAGAAATAGTTTATGCAAGCAAACCATGGAGCATGCTCCACATGAACAGAGAACAGTCTCTTTTAAAGCTGACATTGTTGGTGTTGTTGGCTCAGAGATTCAGGTGTAGGGTCATAGCACAGGAAAACTTGGCAAGGTCTTATGTAATGAGAGACTGTACCACACAGAATTGGTACTGGACACCTGACTATCCTGGCCATGGCAGCTGGTGGCTCCCTGGGCCCAGGAAACAGGACCCAAAGGGGCCCTCCAGGGCCTCACTGCCCAGCCTGTCCTGCTGCCATAGCTGGGGACAGACAGGCACCTCAGCCCCATCCTCAGGCACCTCCCTGGGCTGCAGCTAGGCCAAGGTTGGGCCAGGATGTGGGCCTGTGGATAGTCCCTGTGCAGCAGTGCCCTTGGCCAGGGGAACCTGGCCGGCTGCAGCAGCACAGGAAGAGGAGCTGTCAGCACTGGAGGCAGGGATGTGGCCCTGGGGCCTGGCCAGGCAGTGGGAGACATGAGGAGCTGAGAGGCATGTGCTCTGGCATGGAAAATGAGACTAAATAAATGACATGCAACATGTTTTACTTCTGATGTGAATGCTTGACTTATCAGACCATATTATTATGTTATTATATCTGTGCCATAAACCTGTGAATTTGATTTCAAAAAAATGTTATGTGGACATCTTTGCTACTCTGCCCTGAGGTACTTTTCACTGAATGGAACCATGTCATCTGCCAGCTGCCCAGCTTCCTCTGTTCTCTGAAATACTTTTAATAATTCTAGCAAACTAATTTGTCTCTTTCAACTTTCCTGAATTTTGCCAACTTCTTTGATAATTCCTATCTTCCTTACAAATCACCTTGTCTTTTTCTTTCTGAAATCCTTGAAATATTCAGAATAGCAGGTTAGTCTGTATATATTTCCTTGTCTTTACTATCCAAGTGTATTCAAATTTTTACCAGCAGCATGTTATGTGTTTCATTTTCTGAGCTTTGTTGACAATATATCCTTTCTTGCACTCTAGTCTGCCAGACCTTTATGTTCCCTGTTTTTATGAAAATCATTCCATATTCTCCTGTGCATCCAGTGGGTTTTCAACCTCCAGTTTCTTGAAATTTTCAGTCTGTTTTCATATACCATGTTCTGGCTTTGACTTTTATTTTCAGTTAGTTTCTGTGGAGTCTTCTATTGAAAAATCATATCTCAAATAACATATTTCTTGAATATTTCTCCTTGGTTTTCTCTCTTACTCTCTACTTTTATATCTTGTGTATTTCACAAAGATTTTCATAATGAATTTTTCTTCCATTGAATCTGCATAATTTCCTACCATACTACTTGATTAAATGATTTAAATTTTTTCAAATTCATAGTGACATTTCTTCTGTGCTCCTACATGATTTAAATTTTGATTACAGATAGGACGAACTCTATAAAGGTTTTTTAGATTGTTTGTTTGGGTGTTTTTCTGCGTTTACTACTATCAACGCTTTATAAGAGGAATGTCTCTTTCAATGTCAGTTATCTGCTTCAGCTTCTGTAAATATCTCAGTATCCACACAAATTTATGAGGCTTGGCTTCCTTGGAACATGGTCTCATTTCCTTTTGGTATGCTAATAAATTGCACATCAGTTTTCTGTGTTGAGTCTGTATCTCTGTCGGTATCACTACTCATTTAGTGTTCAAAAATCTGTCAGCCATGAGTTTTGGCTTGCAGAAAGCTTGTGCAGAGCCTGGATAATAAGTAATGACACACAATTTACATTTTGATTGAAGGATCCAGCTCAATACACTCCCTATGCATGCCAGTTGGTATGATCTGGCAGGAAAGCTGGTCAGCTTTTCATTTCCTTTTGTCTTCCCTGGCTGAAGAATGTTTCATAAACCATATTATTTCCTAGAGAGAAAAGGTCAGTTAGAATACTAAGGGCATTTTCAAGGACATATTAATCTCTGCCACCTATTTTTAGTCAGGGAATCATGTCTTCTACATCACTGCCTATGCAGTGAAGATGAAATGCAACTTCCAATGTAGTTTCGATTTTAGTGCATCCAACATTTATGTGCTTCCTCATTTCCAATATTGTTGAACAATATCTCTGTCCTAGGGAGAACATCATGGCTGAAATAGAGCTATTGCAAATATCAGATTGCTTTATATCTCTTTTTGTTCTGGTTCTGCCTCGAAGTTTTTCTTCTTTAGTCTTTATTTCACCATAATGTGTTAAAAATTTGTTCTTGCTCAATTGCTATGATTTTATTGCTGCAGATTTTATGACCAACTGTCTTTTACTTAGTGTTAAATGACTTGAATCTCTGTATTAGTAACCACATCAAAGTGAGAAAAAGTTTTATACGGTGAGATGGTTGCCCCTGGACAAAGTACCTTTAAAAAGGCATCTATTAACAACTGTAGTCCCACAACTGGAAGATAAAAGGTCTTGTAATCACAGAATCATAGAAGGGCCTATGTTGGAAGGGACCTTACACATTAGAAAGTACCAACTCCCCTGCCATGGGCAGAGACTCCTTCCACTGCACTAGGTTGCTCAGAGGCCCATCCAAACTGGCCTTGAGCAGTACCAGGGACAGGGCATCCACAGGTAACGTTTGAGTACTGCACCACTAGCAGAAGTGAAGATTTTCTCCTAATATCTGATATAAACCTACTCTCTGTCAGTTTAAAGCCATTTCCTCACTTGCCCTTGTCTTGCATGTTTGTCTTGGGGTAATTTATAATGGTAGTCTATTCCCTGATCCTCTTCTTTATGCTCAAAATGGTTCCTGTATTTTTGTCCAGGGGAGGGGGGAGCCTTGGGCTTGTTGGTGGGCTTTTTCAAGGCCTCAATCCCCAGGCATCTGGGAGTGCAGTATGGTCTGGGGTTTTTTGATTGTCTACCTTGGTTTTTGTTAGTCCAGGCAGGAAGTTTTTCCCTTCCCTAGCCTTGGAGAAGCTGCAGCAGCGATCCTTCGGCAACTTTTTCATGTTAACTGGTCAGCTTATTTAGTCTGAGATCAGGGAAAACAGGACCTGTGGGAGAGGGGTTGGTCAGGATTGGCAGGAGAGGGGCTGCTTCGTCTCCGTCACATGCCTCAGGATGGCCAAGCCAGGGAGAGGGGGCATGCCAGAGGCTCTGGCACATCTGCTTCATCTGCTGTGGAGAGTGAATTGATGCTGGAGAGTCTGCAAGTTTTCATCTCTTTGCCTGAATCTCCTGGCTTTTTTTTTCCCTGAGAGAGAGGCCTGCACCATCTTCTACTACATGATGTAAACCAGAGTTAGTTTTTTCCCTGGCATTTTGGGTTTTTGTTCCAGTCTGTGTGAGGGGGGTAAGGTCTAACAGTTTAATATCTAGCATTTATTTGCTTTTTTTCCTGTGCCTTGTTTGTCAATAAATTGTTGGTGTTTTTTACACTATAATCCACTAGTATTTACCTCCTGTTGGTGGAAAGGGATTCTTGGAACCCTCATAGAGGAGACAACTCGTTCCAGAGTGTTTTCTCCTGAATTTTTCCCTAAACTGAGACGGCGTTCTTGTAAATAGCCTCTCTTCAGACAGTCAGCTTTTTCTCTTGGGTGCCCCATTGATGATTACTTTGGAGTGAAACTTCACGGCATTGAAAATACTTTTTTTTTTTTAAATTTTCTCTGATTTCTTTTTCTTTGACAGCTAAAGAGATCAAGATCATTGTAATTGTGATAAAAAATTAAGGGAATATGTACCTTATAACACTCTGTGGTTTATGAATATAAATACTGGATAGGCATGAAGCATCTAGGATGAGAAGAAATGTCCTGAAATTTGTCTAGGAGAGGTTTAAATTGGATATTAGAAAAAAATATTTACTGAAAGTGTTATCAAGCCCTGGAGAAGCTGATTGATGAGGCTGTCAAGGATACTGGTCAATTCACCATTGTTGGAGATTTTGAAAGATCTTAGAGATATTAAGGGATATGGTTTAGTGGTGGACTTGTCCATGTTAGGGTTATGGTTGGACTCAATAATTTTAAAGGTCTTTTCCAAGCTAAATGGTTCTATGACTGTATGTTTCTTGATTAGACTGGTGGTTGGATGAAGAGTTTTCAGGAATGAAGATCACAGGTGTGTGGGCTGATTGTCCTATTAGGAAATAGTTTGTTATAAGGCTTTTAACCATACATGTTTTGGCAGAAAAATTTTTATGTAGTATATAATTTTTCATCTTCTGATACTGTCATTTTTATACAGATTGTAAGAAAGAGTGCAGGATGGTTGTTTAAGGGTCCCTACATAAATTTCTTATTAAGTGAAGTGACAAATTAAATGAGTAATTTCTTTCAGAATAAATGTGTGTTAATGGCACCTTACTCAACAGAATTCTCTATTAAGTGTATCATGAAGAAAATCTGCTCATTTTAATGACTATTAAATAACCTCAGCTCTTTTATTTCTGTCAGAACTGCAGAGTTAGAGGGTGCAAATCTAATACAGATTTTATTTCCAAACATTATGATTGGTTTTTATTTTATTTTTTCCTTGTCTATTGACAACATTGTCATTGTGAATATCATTAAATGAAAGATAAGAGAGTAGTGATAGCTGGTAAGTTAATTAAACTCTCATTATATTAGGTGGACATGATATTTTATCTGGGAGTCATTTATCCAGAACAGAATGTGTGCTTTTAAATCATGCTATTTGATACAAATATGCTATCTCCTTGCTCTTAATTTTTGTCCATCAAATACATGAAAAGCACAAGCCCTTTTCCACTTTGACTCCTGTTGTTTCCTCTAATTTTCTGTGAAGAATATGTACTGTGGAAATAAAGTATACCTCCAGGTCTGTGGCTGGCATGTTTACTCTGCAGTTCTTGATCCCATCCAGACCCCATGAGTAGTGGCTAAATGGCCAGAACTGGAAGAAGTGCTTACATGTCCTAAATAGTAGACTTTCTTTCTGTATACCACATGCTGGGAATCCCACTACAACGGTAACACTTTTGAATGATTTTGTACACTGGCTAATTCCTAAATTGGTAAAATAAAGTTTTAAGCCCAACATCACAGTCTCCCTTCACTGATGAACAAAAACTTGAATACCTTTCCTCCACAAGGTTAATCTAATGCAGAGGGTAAAATTCTTCCTAAAGCTAAAATATTGCTAAAATGAATTCTGAAAATAAAGTGCCCGAAGACTGCTTAGCTTAGTCACAAAGATACTGTGGAGCTTTGGGAGAAGAAAAAAGCATGCATACATGATGTTACAAAAGTTATAGAAGGAAGGACTCACATTTCCTATAGGTTCCCTATTCAGGGAGATGATGAATAATTTTCTTCTTGAACTGTAAGTTTTTAATTATTCATGCTAATAAAAGATACATTGGAAAAATACCCTGGGAGGGGTACTCTACATGGAAAATACAGCACTTAGACTGCAGTAAAATCCTGCACAGCATCAGAAAGAGTAAAAATTTTGAAATAAGTTTCTTGATTCCTTAGCCAAATATTAGACAATTAGCCCACTGGGAATCCAAAAGGAATAAACAGGTGCAGCTGGACACCATACTAGTGGTTATCTCTGCGAGCCAGCCATTTGTGCCACTTGATATTTCTCAGCCATCTAACTTGTTTGAGTTCCTGTTTGAGTAGGGAATCCCATTGTAGCTTGCAAATCTTCTGTGCAATGCATAGGAACAAGCTGTTGACAGTGAATGTTCTAGGACTGGTTTGGAAAAAACCTCTTTCATCTTTTGGGGAGAAGGGTGAGTGAACAAAATCCTTAGGTCTTTTTGATGAATCTTTCTGACAAGTGATAGTGCTTTAAAAATGAGAGGGGATAAAGGAGTAAATCTGGAATTTATTATTTTCCCATCCGGTATATTTCTTTGTAATTTATTTCAATAAATATTAATTTTTATATTAAAGTATTGTTCTAGTATTTCCTCATCTGCTAAATAAATAATGGCTATTATTCACTAAGTTAATTAAGATGATAATTTTGAAATAAAGCTTTTAGTCAGCGTACTATCATTACATGATTCCTAAATACATATATCAGACTACAATGATTCTTGGAGGAGCTGGGAGTGGAAACCAGTAGGCACATATGTTGAAAAGTCAATTGATAAGCCTATTTTGATCTCTGATGGATTAATAATAACTCCCTCTTTCACAGAAATAAATTTTAGATGACAGTTACATATGTTCTGTTTTAAAAACTAAATTTTGTATGATATATACTAAAGAAGTTTAAAAACTGTGGTAGGTACTCATAATTGCATACATAAAAATTAAATTAGTTTCTAATTTATATTTTTACTGTTTAAATTATCTGTATTAGTAAAATTCTCCATCCAATGACTATAACTCCCCATTTCCCTTTACAGAGAGATAGGAAACCTCTAAATGCAGGAACCAAACTGGTGTTCCTATGCACTATTAATCACTGAAGTCTGCTGGAGTAAAATGGGACTACCCCAAGAAAACAGAGGGAAGAGTGTTTTCAGACCCTTTTTTAGTTGTATTCCTTACTTAGAAAATCTGAGCTTACTCTTTTTCAAACACTACCTTCTTGAAGCTCATGTTCCAAAAAAGGCTAATGTCAGAGCTCACTAACCTTTCCAGAATCGGTAGAAGACCTGCAGATTTAGATGTTTCATTTCAGGTGTCTGGCTGACTTAGAAACCTGGTAATTTGTAATATTCTCAGAAAAACCAGTAAGATTGAAATTCACTAAATGATTAAAGCGCATAAGCATGCCTCAGGCACTCTGTAGATATTTTACTCAAACAGAATGTCTGAAGAAAAATCACTTAGCTGTTTAAGCATCTACTCTTTTTGCGAGTCTCATGGCTTTCATCAAAATTTATTCTATTGTATTCAAAGCTCTAATATAATGAGTTACTACTGTAGAAAAAGATTATATAATAAAGAATGTAGACTGTTTCCCCCATCCATAAACAGAGGAATTCATTCAGCGATTCATTAATTTCATCTGTTCCCTAGATTATATGTCTATTTGTGACCAATCAACTACAATGAGAGAAAATTCAGAGATGATGGGAAAGGGCAGCATACTTATGCATCTTAGGGAAGAATGAGTGAACTGACTACTCCTGCTGCAAAGAAAGACAGACTAACACAAAGGGAACTACAGTGTGTCCTTTTCTATATATGGATAGTTACATTAGTTAATGGGAACACCTGGTTGTATAATTTTTTTTATTTTAAATTGTTTCAATAAAAAATAATCAACAAAAAGAATTGGAAGAGAGCAATAAGTTTGAGCTTGCTTCAAGCCATGTATTTCTTCCTTGAGAAAGGGGACATCAAGCATCATGACAGTGAACACATTATAGAGATCTGTACTAAGAATTACATTTATGTTTGAACTGGTCTGCTCTGCCAAGTGTAATTTTTACTTTCAGTGGGATTTCAGTACACTGCAGTATCACTCTTATAAACGAAAATACTGTGTAATGTCAAGTGATTTGAAAGAAGTAAATTCAGTTTTAAAATGAAACCATCTACCTTAAAGAGTGAGCCTGACACCCTCTTGTTATAAAGCAGCCCTCTTCCCCACCCCCTTCCAAACTGGCCATATTCTGAACAATCATCTTTTTCATGTTATTCTGAATTTTCTTCATGAGATGCCTATGGAGTTCAAGATTTGTGAACACTAGTTCTAGGAAGAGATCACCAAATTATATTCAATGAAATGTTTAGCACAGCACAATTTATGTTTCTGTAAAACTCTGAGACTTCAGAGCCTGTGTCAGTTCTCATAACAGTAGGTTAAAGCAGTCAGGTTAAGCCAGTGAAATCCCATAGATCTAAACTCCATAGCTGTGTTGCCAACCTCACATATTTTTTCATCTTGAAGCTAGTGCGTCTCCTCAAGTCTTAAGCTCTGAGAATTTCTGTGTGTAGAAAGATCAATTTACACTTTTAAAAGCCTATCATATGATTAAGAGTAAAAGCTTGAGGCCAGTAATACTAATGCCTGATTAAGAATGTAAATTAAAAGACCACAACATCTGCTATTTTCTAAATAGAATAAAAATAATGAAATCAACTTTTTAAAAAAGTCATGAGCTTTTCTATCTGCCCAATTACTTTCTGAACATGTGAAAAAGGTCAAACCATTATTAGTTCTTCCATTAAATATTTCACTTTTCTTGAAAGAAACCCCCTCAACTGCATTGACTTTGTAGAGTACAAGAACAAATGTGAGATTTAACTAAGAATATTAAACATGGTTTGGTACCATCCTTTTAGCAACTAAACACCGTGTCAAAATGGTAGAAAAAATAGACCCCTGAATTTGGGAAGCTATTGCTTCAATGGATGTTTGCATACCTTAAAAAGGCATTAAGAAAAATCACCAGTGTGGTAAACATGCTAAAATGAGAATTGACATGAAGACATGCAATTTGGATAGATATATTCATCTTAACTTTTACATATTGATTAATGAAGGTAATAAATAAACTTTATACCACACTAAAAGCTAACCCATAATCCTAGGAATGTATTCTGCTTACTACACATGTGTACCATGATGACGTCTTCTGTTTTACTTATTTCTCAGAGTAAGCCAGCCTAAGATGGCTAAGATGGGTATGTCAGCTCACACTGTTCTAGAACTTTCTTTTTATAGACATGCATAATTTTTGTATGTTTGTATAGAGACGCATATATTTTGTACTTTGTTTTGTGTAGTGTATCTATCTATCCTTGGGAGAGTTTCATGTTATCTAACTATAGACAAATGCAATGAGCCTCAGTGCCTGATTTTTTACAGTTTCTCGAAATCTAGTAATTAAAATCAATGAAAAATACAAGTAATTTTTGTCATTTTATTATATGGATCCCTGTATTTAATCAAATAAATTGATTCAAAAACTGCACAAACTCTCTTGATTAACTCCCCAGAGATTATAATTGGAGCATAGTAATAGTGTTTTCATGTGGAGAATTATGCAACAGATAAATTTAGGAAAAGCAGATTCTAGTTACATTTATTTCTTTGTGTTACAGGTTTTCAGTATCAGATGCAACTGTTTTCTGTACAGTGTCTAGAAATGACTCTTTTCTGTCTGCATGGTTTGATAAAGTTCCTCTGAGTCAAAGAATCATAGAATCAATAACATTGTGATGAAACCCCAGGATCATTGAGTTCAACCTTTGATCAAATGCCACCTTGTCAACTAAACCATAGCACAATTTTACTTAAGTTTTAAGTGCCACATCCAATTTTCTTAAACACTTTCAATGATGGTGACTCCACCACTCCTCTAGAAGCTTTTTCCAATGTTTGATCACCCTTTCAGCAAAGAAATTCTTCTTGATATTCAACCTGAACCTCTCCTGGTGCAGCCTGAGGCCATTTCGTCTTGTCACTACTTGTCTGAGAGAAGAGGCCAACCCCCACCTGGCTACAGCCTCCTTTCAAACACTTGTAGAGAGTGAAAAGGTTTCCCTGGAGCCTCCTTTTCTCCAGGCTAAATACTCTCAGCTCCCTCAGCCACTTCTCATATGACTTACTCTCTAGAGCCTTCACCAGCCTTGTTGCCCTACTGGGGACATGCTTAAGCCACTCAATGTCTTTCTTGTAGTGAGGGGCCCAGAACTATACATGTGGCCTCACCAGAGTCAAGTACAGAGACACAATAATTTCCCTCATCCTGCTGGCCCCACTGTCATTGATACAAGCCAGGATGTCACTGTCCTTCTTGGCCACCTGGGCATGCAGTGGTTCATGTTGAGGTGGCTGTTGACCAGTGATCCCTGTTAGGCCCCTTTCCAGCCACTCTTTGCCCAGCCTATAGGGGTTGTTGTAGCTGAAGTGTAGAACACAACGTTTTGCAATACTGAACTTCATACAACTGGCCTTGGTCCATCAATGCAGTCTGTCCAGACCCTTCTGCAGAGCCCTCCTACTCTCCAGCAGATCAAAAATCCCACCCATCTTGGTGTCATCTGGAAATATGTGGGTCACCTGGTCATAGAAGGATATCAGGCTGGTCAATTAAGATCTGCCTTTCCTAAATCCATGATCGTTTGGCCTGATCCCCTGGTTGTCCTGTAGGTGCTGTGTGATAAGTAATGAAGTGTAGCTTGGCAACTCTTCCATCAGGTCCCTCAGTAGCCTCAAGTGATTCCCATTTGGCCCCATAGACTTGTGAGAGTCTAAATGACACAGCAGGTCATTAACTACTTTCTTCTGGATTGCAGTGGCTCTGTTCTGCTCTCTCTCCCTCTCTACCAGCTCAGGCACCTGGTTGCACTGAGGATTTCTGTTGAAGACTGAGGCAAAGAAGGTATTAAGTGCCTAAGTCTTTTCAACATCCTGGTTTACAATTCTTCCCCCTCAGTCCAATAAAGGACGAAGATTTTCCTTGGCCTTTTTGTTATTAATGTATTTATAAAAACACATTTTATCATCTTTTATAGAGGTGCCAAGATAAAATTCCAGCTGTGCTTTCACTTTTCAAATTTTCTCTGTACTTGACCTATCAACATATTTGTACTGTTCCTGAGTTGACTGCCTCTTTTTTCAAAGGTCGTAAAATTTATTTTCTTCTTCTTTTTTTTNTTCCCAGAGTTCCAGGAAAACCTTGTTCAACCAGCTTGGTCTTCCTCCCTGACAGCTTGTCTTTTGACATACAAGGAAGGTCTATTCCTGCACCTTTAAGGTTTTCTTCTTAAAGTCTGTCCAGATTTCCTGGACTATTTTTTTATTAAGTATATATTTCCAAGGGATTCTCCTGAACAGGGCAAAGTGTGCCCTCTGGAAGTCCAAGGTAAAGGTTTTGTTGACACCCTTTCTTACTCCATCAAGGATCAAAAACTATAATTTCTTGGTCATGGTGCCTAAGTTGGCATCTCACCACCTCATCTTCCACCAGCCCTTTTATATTCATAAACAGCAAGTCTAGCCAGGCACTGGCCCTGGTAAGCTCTCTCAGCAGCTGTGTCAGGAATTTATCATCCACACACTTCAGGAACCTCTTAGACTGTCTAGTCTCTGCTGTGCTAAGAGGCCATCAGGCATCTGTCTGGTTAAAGACTCTCACAAGAACAAGAGCTAGTGATCATGAAATGTCAGCCAGCCACCTATAAAATTCTTCATCTGCCTCTTCATCCTGGGTTTAGTTGCCTGTAAGAGACAACCTCCAATTCTGTCTGCTTTCTTAGCCTGAAATTGTTCTTGATTTTCTCTGAAACGGTGACTCAATATTCTTTCTGTTGCAGATCTAATATTTGTTTTCAGTGCATAAAAGAAGGAACAGTGAGACTGAAGGAAACAAGTAAATCCAGTTAAGTAGATGAAAAGAAATACCGTACAACAGGCAAAATTATCAGTTTTGAAGTACAGGATATTTGACAGAAATGGATGAAGACATAGTGTTCATAACTAAGTAATTATGCAAATATATCTGTATTTGAATATTTAACTTGTAAGTAGATGAAAGCATCTTGGCTGTTTGTTTGGCAGCGCAGTTATCTCTATCACTTTTATAGTACTTTGCATTGAAAGAGAATAGCACAGCTATTTGTTGGTGTCTGTTTAATAGCACAAACAGCAAAAGTTCTCTCTGTACAGAAAGCCCAGAGCTGGCACTAGAGTCACTGCTCAGCTGTTATTTAGATGGCTCATTAATGTATTCATATTTTTAATTCAAAAGCCTGTGGGGTTTTCATTGCTTTTATTTTAATTTAGGCAATTTAAAAAGTTTTTGTATTTTTTCAAAATATTACCATCAGTATTGGGGTAGAAAGATATCTAGTCAATTTTTATTCCCTCTTATCTTATACCTGACTCTTGTTGAAATTTATCTATGTATCCTATTTTTTTTCTTCCATAAAAGGAAATATTTCTATCTCTGCTTACAGTTAGAGGAGCCAGTAAAGCCCTCAGTGCAACCCCATCTTGCTGTGTTTCAAGCTTATGTATCTCAAGTTGTACAGGTCCACATATTCCTCCTCTACTTTTACATGCCTCCTCCACACCAAAACAAACACTGCAAGAAATAACCTTTCCAAGACATTTTAGAATCTTTTTGCTTTATTATATGCTTTGAAAATGAGTGAAATAGTTAATAATGCTAAACTTTAAAATCTCTTTCTCAGTTTCTGCATCACATGAAATAATCTGGACATTTCACAGCTCAGAACTGTGACATCTGGCCCTTTACATTCTCAGGCAAATGTCTCTCCAGGTAGCACTTTATCATTTGAATTTCAAAAGCTTCTTTTGCAAGCACATCATCCTTTGGGTTTGCCTTTATTTTTATAGTAAAAGATTAAGCTGTGAAGAACATCAGAGTTCCCATTCCCTCTTGGAATCTTCTATGCTACTGTTCATGTCCCGTGAGGGAACATACATTTGAAAACACATTTTGGAAACATGAATTTAAGTAAAATTTTGTTTTTATTTTAATCAAACAATGTTGTTTTGTGTTTTTTTCTTCAAAGTATATTTGGGTATGTATCATTATGATGTTATTAGTAATTTGATTTTTCTCAGGAATCGGATGTAAAAAAAATCTTTTAAAGTTTTGGGCAGCACTGAAATGCTCCTGTAACCATGTTTTTAAGCTTGTTTCTAATGTTGCCTTCAAACATAGTTCCACGATGCCTTTCCTGGCTGTATGAACATGATATTTACGTGTTATGTCAGGTATGAAAATAACTGCAATTAGACCTTTTTCTCAACATTAAAATCAAGAAAGAGAATACAGTCTCTACTTCTTTGGTTTGAGTAATTTTGGATTTGTTTTCATAATCCGATGACAACTGGAACTAAGCCTAACCAACTGCAATGTTTAATTTGATGCTCTAAAGTCTTAGGTGGACATTACAACAGGGTAACTTTTAGGGATTCCTAAGTGTAGTGGTAAAAAATACATTTATCTTTACATGTAAGTGTGAACGTTAATGTTCAGGTGCAAAAGTCTGGTCCTTAAAAACTATAGGAAAAACTGTTGGAAATTTTATTTTCTTATGGAATGAAGATCTAGCTGGTTGACCATCAGTCAGACAGTAAGCAGTACAATACTGCCTTTTGTTTTACCTAAATGTCTAAGAGGTACCAAAGAATACAAATGGGGAGGGGGAAGAGAGAGAGAGAGACAGACAGAGAGAGAGAGAGAGAGAGAGAGAGAGAGTTATATCAGAATTGAGTGATCATTTTACTTCTCCAAATATTCATAGTGGAATTCTACTTATCAGACAATGGAGTTTCAGAGGAAGATTAGTACTTATGATTTATGTCTTATTGCACAAGTAAACATGCAATAAACTATACATTACCCTGAAAACAGTTAAACATTTACCTAAAATAATGATTTCAATGCAGTCTTGATCAAGCTTTCATTTATTTCCTATTGAGTAGGTAGGTAAGTTGAGTGGAACTCTAGCAAGTCTTTTTGGATACCAACATCTCAAGGAACACCATGAAGATTTTGATAATTATGCTGATTACTCTTATCTTAATATTTTATGCTAACAGCCAGTATTCTGAGATGCAGAAATGTAGAGATGTGTTTTGACTTTTAGTCTATTAAATGGAATATCTTTTCTTTTTACATTAATACCTTGTTTCTTTTAGTAGGAAACAGACTTCAGAATTTTATCGGGCTGAACCCTCATGTGCATCATCTGGTTTTTATTGCTACAAGACTTATTGCAAAAAAAAACACAGGCAGACAAACATATACAGTAAGAAAAAGGACATAGAAAAATACAGAAAAATAGTATAAATTCTTCCTTACCCTGTAGACAGGTGAGGTTTTTACATTCTATATCTAGCTTCTCTTTCTTTCCAGTATCACTCTAGGCAATAATTCTTACAGATATTAACAGACTAGGAAAGTCCATGCAGTGCTTTGAATCTACCAATGTACATTTTTTCAACAGAAATTCTAGGCAATTATGAAAGTTGCTCATAACGTTTTATGAATAGCTATTTAAAAAAACTTCCAGCAGAATTAGTTTAAACATATCCTGTGGGACACATTCACTGCAGGTTTAAGTCAATGCAGCCTCTTTGTGCATATCTTCTTCCTGTGCAGGGGTGTCAAATCCTACATGTGTGGCAATGACTGTAATAAATTTTGTTTCCTTACCTATGTCTAGATCCAAACCATCTAAGCTCATTGTTTTAAGAAACAATCAAAGGATATATATTTAAAGCCAGGAATTTATTGATGGTATAATTGAAATCTTAGCAGTCTCACCAACTTAGTCTGGATCTAATTACTGAAAGTGTTCTGGTTCTGGCCAGGGCAGGATTAATTTTTGCAGTAGTCAGAAGGGCCATGGCTAAGACCCAGAGGTTATTCTGTATGAACTCACGTAATTTTTAAGGATGCAGGAAGAGCTGACTTGTAGGTTGGTGTAGCATGGCTGAAGGAGAGATCAGGTATCGTCTATTTTTGGGGGTTTTCTGTGGGAATCATGTGCCTCTTTCTTGTACACTCTGTCATTAGTATTGTTGCTGTTACTCTTTGTTTTCTTGTCTCATTGCTGTTTCCAGTAAATTGTTTTTATCTCGACCTGTGGTCTTTACCTTCCTTGCCTCCACTTCTCCTCTCCATCCCGACGCAGCAGGGATGAAGAAGGTAAGGGGGATGCGAGCAAGAAGCACATTGTTGAGAGTCTCAGCGGGGGCATTAAATGGGAGAGTGCCATTCCTAAACCATGACAGCAGGAAAAGAAACAATACTTTTATGCAGAAAATCTTTTAGTACTAACAAAGATAGAATTGTTATATGTGCACTTCCTAGCTTCTACTCTACCGCCTAGCGGTGAGCTTGCTGTTTACCTTCTGTTTCCAGGCCTAAAGGCTGATGCTTTCATTCCCATGGTGGTAGGGATGTTATGTCTGGGTTTCTGGCTTTGGTGCCCCTCACTGGAGATAATACTGTGTTAGTATATATAGATAATAATTTCTTCCTCTGTCTCCTTATGCTCATTTTTACAGGTCTGCTGACATATTTTTATGCCTTGTGTTGTGTCCTGGTTTAGAGCAAATTTGGGAGAAAATCTACAAAGTTCCTCTAGAAAGCAAATTCAAGAGGCCTGTCCCCAGCTGGTTTGGGAAAAGATTTCCTTGGAGAAAAGTGGAAAAAAGCTGTTTATTTAGCAGGCAAAGCATTCACCAGCACCCAAAATGAACAATATTAACAACAAAACCTCTCGCCGCTCAGAAGGGATGACAAATTCAGAAAGTCCTTTTCGTGGGTTGTAGCTTGGCTCACTCAGTCTGTTCCCAGTCCCTCTGGTGCTGGACAGTGCTGTGGCCCAGGCCCGGCCGTAGTGAGATGCAGGTGTGAGCTCCCAGTCCTCTTCTGGGTTTTCAGTCCAGAGCAGATTGAAACAGTTCCAAGAAAAGAAAGAGAAAAAAACACAGTCCAGGGAACTTCTCTGCCTCACTAGCTAACTAAAAAGCTAAAGAAGAGCTCTCTCCTGCTATCCACTGCAGACAGCACAGTCCAGGAGAAGGGTGCAAGGGAGTGAGTGCAGTTTCTGATAATAAACTCAACGCTTCTCCTGTCCTTGCCCTTGCTCTTGGAACCAGCCTTAAAGGTGCAGAACGTAATATCCAGCATAAACAGAACAGACAATTGGGGCTACAGGCATCATAAAGTCACCTTGGAATGTGTTGGACTACAGCTTCATATTGCACCCAGTTTTAATTTATATGGCGACTTTTACTGGTGTTTGGCCAAGAACCTCTATGTTTGATATTCTTTAACTGACACCTGCTGAATTTTGATAGCAGTGAGTCTCTTGTTCCAGGGCCTGTGTTCCATCCTGTGTCCTCACGAGACTGTGCTATTCTAGAACCATTCTCTGTCTCCACTTCCAAGACCTATGCTGTCATACCAGGTCCATTTTTCCCTGTAGATTTTAAAAATAATGCTAATTGCAAAGATAAACAAATTAGCCATGGCCTCCCAGTTAGTTACAAAAATTGCTCTTACATCTAAACCAAGTCATCAAGGTAGGTCAAGAAAAGGTAAGAGAAAACAAACTTGACATGCCCAAGTCATGAGGCTTTACAAATTCAGTTCTATGTCTTCCCCATGTTGCTAACCGTGACAATATCATGCAACAGTGTAGCAAAGAGGGCATAAAAACACCTGAAATTTTAAGAGAATAGAAAGCTAATTATGAGAATGGAAAGTCACTGAGGAAGCAGAGGAAGATGCCATGAAACTCCTACAAAGTGTTCGCTATATCCCTCAAAATTTTCCAGTGGCCTCTAACATTTAATGAATGTGGCACATCCTTTACAATAAGAAAAGCATCAACGTAATTTGTGGCAGAAGAACTAGTGAACAGATTGGATTCATCCATAAGTATTTCATAATTACCCTTTTTCCATCAAGGACTTGAGAGCACCTCTGTCATAGTTTTATTTATGTCAAGAGGCAGCCTTGCCAAATCAGTTTTGGAGATACTTTTTTTCCAGACTAAGTCAATATTTGAAAAGTTTTTTTTGGAGAGAACCAAAAATGAATTATTTCTGAACAATCTGATCATCAAACTAAAAATGTCTTGTAACTTTAAAAATCGTGTCACGTTTTCTACATTGTTCTATAATGTGAATTTTCAAATCCCTGAGGGAAAAAATAGTGATTTGGATGAGGGTGTTCTTTAAAGTCTGACTTCTCTGATGCAATTGAAAAAGATACCTATCAGTGCCTTTTGCCATAGAGGTTTTCTTTGATATGATAATTTGGTCATTAGAGTTGTATCACAGAGTATTTACTGTAGGGAAAAAAAAAATTAAAAAATAGAGAACATTTCAATCACAAATTATTGATTGCATATTATTTACTCATTTGGAAAATGTTGTGGTTGAGCTCACAAATTGAATTTATGGAAGACAATAAAGGTAAGTATATACTGAATAAAAATGTATTGTATTTGTGAAATAAAGAAAATGTGGAGAAACATATCTCTACCCTCTAGTGGGTGCCCCTTTCATAAAATCTCATTTCTTTTTTCTTTAGGGGTCAATTAATATTTAGCTATTCCATAAAAAAATGAAATGATTTCTAAAAAAAATATTTTTGAAGTTTTTCTAAAATACACATAACTTTATGGATAGGTCATTATAATGGAAGAGACAGATCCTGATCCTCTGAGATAAAGAAGGTAATTGAACCTGTCTCTTTAGACAAGCAGTGTAATCACTGAAATGCAAAGGAACTGATGAAAGGGGATATGAGGGGATTAGGAAGAAAATTATACCCCCTCCTCTTTGGACTGAATTCATAAGATATGTTCATCAATTTTGAAAGAAGAAACTTAGTTAACTGAAATCTGGAAAAGGATCATGTGTCTCATAGGGCTAAAAAGCTCAGAGGTATGCTACTGCTACCTCTACCTAAGACTGATGTTTTTACTTCTGCTCTTGTTTCCTCAAGAATAGATCTGTCTATTCCTTTCTCAGTATATTGGATCCCACTCCTACCTGAATATGATTCTCTGTGCCTCTCTATAGAACCTAAATTAAGAATTTTACTTTCATGAAAAACATGGATTACAAGTGATAGACTTAATAAAATAAATGCTCAAAATATGGTCTTTGTTGTTCATGGCCTGATAAATTGGACTTTTACTTCTAGTAAGTTTTTACAGTGTCCTCTTTTTTATTGTTAATCATTTACTTTAAACANTTTTCACTCTCTTCTCTTTGTTTTTGCTTATGTAACTCTCCTTTCAAAGTATAGTTTTAGACTTTTTTCCCATAGGCTCATGTTGTACAACAAAACTTTTATTTCAAGTGTGATGCCACACTTCCATTATAGAATACACTTTTATGTAGACTGGGTTAAAGCCATTATTCAGTACCTATTTGGTAAAGCACAAATTATAATGAAATTATGTCTTGAACATAATCTAATCAATTAATTAACTAACTAATTCAGTTAGTTAAATAAGACTCATTTAAACTGCAAAACAACGAGGAGGTGGAGACATGAGGAATAAGTGCATAGATGATGGCTCATTCCAGTCCCCAAGTTTCAGAAGTTAGGCAATGTTATCTCATTATGTTACATATCTTAAAATTCTAACGGTCACTGACAACTTCTGGGCTGGCCTCTGATATCTTCATGTTCCTTGAGAGTTATCCTTTCAGACAGCNTAAATTATGTAATGCTGTCTGAGAGCCTCATTGCCTAAAAACAGTTTTTTAATTTTTTTTAACTTTATTGAGGTTTTACTTGACATTTATATTTCTACATCTAATTATAATACAGAAATTGCTCTGTATGAAAATCTGATATGCAGATTGCTAAAAATCTGTTTCAATTTTAATACTTTATACAAAATTAAAGGTTTTCACTCTCTTCTCTTTGTTTTTGCTTATGTAACTCTCCTTTCAAAGTATAGTTTTAGACTTTTTTCCCATAGGCTCATGTTGTACAACAAAACTTTTATTTCAAGTGTGATGCCACACTTCCATTATAGAATACACTTTTATGTAGACTGGGTTAAAGCCATTATTCAGTACCTATTTGGTAAAGCACAAATTATAATGAAATTATGTCTTGAACATAATCTAATCAATTAATTAACTAACTAATTCAGTTAGTTAAATAAGACTCATTTAAACTGCAAAACAACGAGGAGGTGGAGACATGAGGAATAAGTGCATAGATGATGGCTCATTCCAGTCCCCAAGTTTCAGAAGTTAGGCAATGTTATCTCATTATGTTACATATCTTAAAATTCTAACGGTCACTGACAACTTCTGGGCTGGCCTCTGATATCTTCATGTTCCTTGAGAGTTATCCTTTCAGACAGCGTTCAGTGTTAAAAAGCTTCTTTTTCAAACTCATTTGTTGTAAATATTCATACACAAGTTTTACTTCATTGATTGAACAATCCTATTAAAATTATTAAAACTAATGTACATTAAAACACATGTACAAGACTCTGCAGGACCAGGACATTCACTGCTGCATATTTCTAGCAGAGAAGAAAATAAACTCTCAAGAATGTAGGGTACATAACAAAAGTATACAAATTGCTTCTGAACACAGTTTGATAAATTCTAAACAATTTACTTTTAATCAGCTCTGAAATACTGATGTGATATGTTGCATGGCAAGTATAATTTGATAAATGGGCATATTTTAGGTTCCATATTGAGTCCAGATGGTTAGAGATTACTTAATATATCCATCCATGTGGCATTTGCACATTTGTGTATCTCAGTCTTCCTCTCATTTATGTTTAATGACGGATTGAATCCAAACAATGCAAGATGTTCTTCAGCATGCTAAGCTTCTTTTAAGTGGACTGATAGATCGCTCTGCACATGATCCTCTTTCATTCAGCATACTCTATTCCAAGACAATCAATCTCTATTTTATTGACTACATTTCATGTATAAGGAAATGATAGCACAAAGAGCCTCCCCAATTATCCACGAGGGAGTCTAACTTAACAGTTGCGTGCAACATCCTTCCTAGGTTATCAATGCTATTAGGCTTTTGAACCAAAGTTAGTTTTGCATACACGATCATTTGCAGGTCAGTATTTGATTGTTAAAACAAGCTGCAAATTTCAATTAACTTGAGGTGCTCAGATTACTCAGAGCTTTGTGACTGGTTTTGTTTTGGTGCTGTTTTCTGCTTCATTTTGTTTTGGTTGTTTTGGTTGTTTTGTTATGTTTTAGTGTGGGTTTGGTTTTTTGTGGGTTTTTTGTTTTTGTTTTTGTTTGGTTTTGTTTGTTTGTTTGTTTGTTTGGGGGTTTTGTTTGTTTGTTTGGCTTGGCTTTTTGAAGGAAAGATGAGGACTTCCATTCTACCACTTTTATGTGTCCCATCCTCTCACCTCCATTGCCCCCTATTTCTCATCAACTGATAGAAGAGCTGTTTTTCTTTTGGTGAGGAAATAGAAGACTAATTGGTTGAATTCCCACCAAAAGAATTCGATTAAGTGAGATATCAACTTCTTCCCTCAGGTCAGGGAGTCCTGTGAGACATCAGCTGAACTTTACTCTTCTAATGGAAGAAACATCATGTTCACTTGCACTCAGTTCTGAATTTGTTGGTAACCATAAAAAAAAGAATTAGCAAACAATAGCTTTTTTTTTGGTGTGTGTTTTATTGCCTTTATAAATAAATGCTTCAGTGCTGTGGATTCACAATGTGTTATAATTTTCACTGGTCATTAGGCTTCTGTGCAAACACATGTAGACCCTGTACCCTTGAGTGATGAAGGAATAATTTGTTATGCATTTGCTTTAACCATTATTTGAGCTCAGATTTCCTCTCTTCAAATGTGTCTTAGTTTCTCACTGGAGACACATGTCATTGCCGTCTTACACATCTGTCATTATTTATTAATCCTGTCTTAATTATATTACAGGGATGGAAAAAATTATCAAATGATACTTTAATGGTATTTATAGGAAAATTAAGTTGCAATAATAAAATGGGTCTATTGTTAAGTATTTTGTCTCCATAATATATTTGTTTTTAATTTGGAAAGCAAATATTTCCTTGTTCTGCATAACAATATCTTTTTCAGGTCAAATAGTTCCAGTACTAGAACAGCAGTTTCTGTATTTGACATTAATCTTGAATTTTGTGAATTTTGAATGAAAATTAAGTGCAAATTTCTGTGATTTTGAATGAAGCTCAATATGTGTGCTTTAGCTATTTTTACCAGATTTATATCTAAATATTCTGGATTCTCCTAATATCAAATATGTGGACTACTTCTAGAGAACAGCTTGACAGGCAGAAATTTTCAGTTCTTCTATTGGAAATTTCCACTGAACTTAAAATTATGTCAGACACTTTAGTTAGATACAATCAAAATAAATTACATAAATAAATAAATATTGGTTTATATTATACTAGGGAAGGTTTTCATTATGGGTAAGTAAGCATCTTACTTATTACAATACTTTTTTCTTCTGGTTTACCATTATTCAAATTAAAAATACACTTGACAGACCCTATCAATATTGTTCTTGATGCTTGTCATAAATTTCATGTATTTTATATAAAACTTCCCAAATCAAAATTGTAAGATACAGAATCTGATATAAAATATTAAAATCTACATTAGACAGTTTTGTCCATACTGAAATTTATGTATTATTTTTCAAAATCACATATTTTGCGTCATATGCCTTTTTAATGTATGTTTCTTGATAAAGAAAATATGGAACTCATACTTCCACAGGATTATTTTCATTCCCCATTAGCTGAATTTCAGGATGCTGTCTTCCCTTAGGTGCACAAGACAAGGATAAAGATTCATAAATTGCTAGTTCAAACAAATGAGCTTAGAAATCCTCTTAATAACTAGGTTTATCTTCTTAAAGGACAAGGAGAACATTATGTTCTCACATCTTTTTAAGAAGGTGCTCTGAGTTATTCATCTATATGCATCACAATTTTTAATAAATTTTATAAATTTATATTTTATATATATGGCTGTCTCTTGAGCTGATTTCAATTGCACATTTTTAACTAGCTGTCATCTTTTTTTTTTTTTGACAATTCA
>VXBU01016309.1:50870-62182 GCA_013400315.1 Bombycilla garrulus
CTTCATAAAAATTACTGTCATTTTTTCTTATTGTGACAGAAAACCAAATTATGAATAATAGAAATTCAACTATTTCCAAACACCAGTATTAAGCATTCAGTGCTTCTAGTGAAGTTAAAGTTGATGACAGTTGCTTGTCCAGTGCAGTAAAAAACAAATCAGCCTACCTGCTACCCCTCTCTAACTAAAGAAAAACCATTTTAGATGTGAATTACAGTACTGCAGATATTATTCTTACCTGCTTGTCTAAGTGCTCTCTGAGTGCCTGAAAATTTCCTGATCAATCTTTAAGGGTTGGACATTTAAAAAAAATTCTGCAGGAAGAATTAGAAATTGCGGCTCACAGAGTAACTCATTTAGTCTTGTGATAAGCTGACGAAAGAGAGTCAGTGATTGGAAGTCATTGTGTGCATTTGGCAGCTCTTGGTAAGTCTGTTTGAACACGGCAATAAGAAAACAACAGGGATCAAAATTTGGCTTTGTTGAAATAAATGACAAAATTATTATCTATTATATGTCACTGAACATATGCTGGAAGTTCTCTGAACAAATTTCTATGAGAATACTGTTGGAGATGTAGAGGGAGGAATATTTTTAATTGAAAAGTTGCTACTTTTTTGGCAATGATCCTGGTATCTGTTAAATATTAATATCAATTAAATTGATAAATTAAGAAAATCTATTTGTTTACATTATGAAATGCAGCACATTAGGCTTACATTTCTCAATTTACTGGAATCAATTTTGAAATGATGTTCAAGATCCTCAGAGTCTAGCTGCACCTAAGGATTGATGGGAAAGAAAAAACTCATTAATTATCTGTAAGATCATTTTACATACAGGTAGAAAACCAACCTAGTAACCTTTGTGCAGTGGCAGGATGATCTTAGAATGGGAGAAGAGGAATTAGGGTTTGACTTTGGCTAGCAGTTTACTCAGGTTTAAATAATGCAGCTGAAGTAGCAGAAGTAAGAATTTTTCAGTGCAAATATTTTTCAAGGACTAGTTGCGCTCACAATTTTCTTTCTGGAAAGGATGAACAAGAATGGTTTCCATAGGAACCAAGTGAAAACTTAAATGCTCTGGTGTTATTTAATTTATTCATATAGATGTCTTACTATGTCAAAAGAAGGAATTTAATAATATTAGAAAACCACTCAGAGAAGGTGGCATAACAACATTAGAAAACATAATCAATATGCTAAAGAAACACAAAATACAAGGAATAAAGACTGAGACTTATTCAGTATGCCATGTGTTTGTGCTTTTTTAAAAAATTAATTGCATATTTTTATTATAATTCTATGTCCTTTTAAAATTTCTTCTTTTTATGTAGTACAAGCCTGGGGTCAACAGAAATTATTTCAGATACTCTGAAGTTGCAAACCTTCACCAAAGAAAGCAAAACCCTTTGACCTCTAAGGAATGCAGAGAGAGATACAGGGTATTTTGGGCATTCCCCACTTGAAGTTGCCATTCAAAAGGCAGAAATCAAAGGATTTTTCTCCCTGAGGAGCTGCTATGTGGAAGGCTATATGTCAAAGTGATATATGCAAAAAATTCCATAGGAATCAAGGGTGCATGCATTTTAAAGGGAGAAACATCCACATTATTATGGTGTCTCCATTATGATATTTGATATTTAAATAATTATTTTATACTAGTGAATACTCACATATTTGAGACATATGCCTGTCATATATACTTTCTTAGATATGAGAATAAATTTATTTTTACAAGATTATTTCCATTAGTAGAAAATTCATTATATCAACAATTCTTGGGATTATTAGCAAAAAAAGAGTACCTGAATGTCTTTTTTTTTTTTTTTTCAGTACCTACTGAGACAAACAATATTGTAATAACTAGTTAGTATTATACAAATAATTCCACACTCCTGGATAATCCAGGAAGAAAATGATAGTTCCTAAACTGCTGAGCTCATTGTCTCATGCTTAACCCAGTATTTCATGTTCATACTCAACAAATTTTACATAAAATTCTAAAAAACTGTTAATTAATCTGGGAATACTAACCATCTCTCTATCCACAGAAATAGAGGCATCAGCTCTAATTTCATCCTTTCTCTTACCAGCAGAAATTTATCCAAAATGCATTTATGTACCTTAACCATACAAGGGTTGTTTTCCAGCCCAATATGGAATTTTTCTTTTTCTTTTTGTCCAGACAGTTCCTCAGATCATATCTTATAATGAAACCATATAAATGTTTGTTTGATAGCATGAGTTTTGCAAGTAAAGTAATATAATATGAATCAAAGGATTTTTTTCTATGTTGGTAGGTGACCAAGTAAAACTTCCATGTTCAGAAGGATCAGTCAAGCCTATCAGAATTCTATTGAGGATGAAAAATCTGAAGACAAACATTTTGCTCTTAGAACCTCTGTCTGTGACATTAGAATTTTTTTTCCTTGTTCCTTTAGGAGCTGTCAGCTATGAAGAATGGTCTGATTGACACACAGTCTATAAGTAACTTTCACTTTCACACAGAGGACTTTGTTTCTCTGTTATACAAGGTCTTTTATCCCATCAATCTAAGCCATAAGATTTTATTCTTTTCTTTACAGATTGACACCCTATCTATATTTCTTATTCTCCACTCAACTGGAAGTTGCCTGTATCTTAACACTTAGTATTCTGTTACATGGGTCTGTTTCACAAGGACAATTCTTTCTGCTAGTTATCCTAATGTCATTGATTGATACAGAAATAGCAATTACTGAATAGGTCATTAAAAGGAGGAGAAATTTTGGTTAACAGACTATTTGCTATCTTACACTGTTATTTTTTCTTGAAGCAGAGACCCTACCATTTCCTCATAGTAGAAAAGATGCCAAATGCAATTGAGACTAACATCTACATTTTGCAGTGAAATTAAAGTATTCAAAAAGGTTATTTTTAAATAGTCAAAGCATATTTTGTTTAGTGGGCACAGAAAAATGAATTTTCCTCTCTAATAGTACTTTTTGCTCTTATGTCAGTTTTCATATTTGGGGTAGACACTGTTGAAGAATGCACCACAGACTATTATACCAGGGAGTTTCTGCATACTGAAGGACACAGGAATGTACCAGTTCAGACTAAGAGTCTGTTTAGACTGATATCTTGGCCTGTGTATGGCAAGGAACATCACCAGATTTCCAGTCAAACATGTTTGATGAGGTTAAAGAAAATATTGTGTTTTCTTAATATACAGTACCATATTCTAAACTTAGGGGGAAAAAATATATATCCTTAAGATCTATTTTAACCTTCTTTTGGGGAGCAGCAAGAGCAGGGCAGGGCAGTGGCCTCCCCAGTTGAGGGAGGAGCAGCCTCTGGGGAGCATAAACATAGCAGGGACGGTAGTAGCTGCTAGTCCTATTGACAGTTCATTTCATCACAAAAAATGCGAGGTAGCAGGAGCAACTTGAGGTTCATTTAGAAAAATTCAGTCTACTCAGGATCTGCAGAAGGCAGAGTTGAGCACAGGGCTGATCTACAGAAGAGCATAAGCAGGGACTGAATGCTTCTGGGTAAACAGGCAATGGTGTTGGGGTGTTTCAGAATCATATAATTTTATATCCTGAAAATACCTTTTTCTTCTTTCTGATTGTAAATTCCAGCTAATTCAAATGTAGATGTCTAAATTTGTACTGCTATGTTTTATAAGGCTTGGTGCACTTTAGACACTTTTAAAATAATTTTTTGCAACTCATATTCTTTGTATGATGCAGAAAGTTCATTAGTTGAGCTATGAGTCAGTCTTTATACATTTTGAATGTGACACCTACTAGTATACTTTTGTTACTTAATTCTTTATTTTTAAGAAACAAAGAAAAATTTTCTGTATTCATCCTTATTCATGCAACACATGATTTTATACACTTACACATATAAAAAGTCATGTGTCTTTTGGTCTAAAACATTCTTGTCTATTTAATTAATTTCAGTACTGAAGCCAATCAAAGCTTTCATTTTTCCTATTATGCTTCTCATGATCTTCTCTAGTTCTTACTATTTCCTGTCTGGGATTAAGAGATCAGTATTGGGCTGATGGAGATATTGGGAAAATAAAGAAGTTCATCATATCTGGCAGTCACTAACTGCCTGTCTACACCAACCTTAAAAGGTTTTACACTTGGCACCTGAGTACCTATATCTGTTGTAAAGCCAGGTAGTGCCACATTGCTTCCTCAGGTATTTTTTACTCAGAAAAAAAGAAAATAAATTATAAACCGTGAAAAAAATCCTCTCACTGGTAGACCAATGTTTTAGATAAATCAAGATTCTTGAATAAGAAGATTTCAAACAAAAAATGTTAAATCTTTTTTTCAGTGTGCTTTGCTTCCTTTGTTTCGGGTTTTTTTAACTTGTTTCTTTTTCATTAAATTTACAGAAAATTTAGTAAGAAAATAACTGCCATACTATTCAGGAAACAAAATACCTTGTATTTCTAGGAGGAATGCAGATTTCTCCTCCAATTTTTTGTATGTGTTGCACATGTCTGGTGTCAGTCACCAGAATGTTATCAAAAGCAATTGTGAGGTAGGTGAACAAGTATATCCTGGCTATTCTAGCTGCAACTTGGGAGAGAAAACAAGACAAATTATTCATCTGTCATTTCACATTTTGCTGTGGCTACATTATCTGCTCTAAGGCAAGCAACAAAGTCCAAAGCATTACAGGAGGAAAGATGTCTTGCCATCAATCACTGTGACATTTCAGATAACAAAAGCAAGTGCAGAAATCATAGGGCTTTAATAATTTCCCAGTAGACAAGAGATGTTTTAAAATGCCCTCTCACTTAAAGATCCTCAGGTGGTTACAATACCGAACACAAAACACTCTAATAGTTTCAATTTAAAGAAAAGCCACTAAGCTTTAACACTATGGCAGCCAAGAACCTATGAGACTGTAGTTCCATTCCACAGCTGACACACATTCTGGTGCCAAATATTGCAGCGGCTGATGTGACAAAAACATCTTTTTTGATAGAATTTATTGATAGGGAGATAAAATACAACAGCTAGAATTATGGTCTAGCAATATTTTTTCTTCTTTGTCCTTTATATCTACACCTCTAAATGGTCATGAAAATTTCTAATTAGTTTGCCTTAAATAGAACTAACACATCTGAGGAAAACAACAATATATTTTCCCAGTTCAGGGATTATAATGTCTAGCATTTCCATGGATGAACTGATGTGGTACAGGAGACACATTTTGCTCCAAAAGTTACTGCAAAACTAAATTTGCATGAATCCAGAGGCGGCTTTTTTCCAGAGCAAAATGAGTTTTCACTTGAAAACTAGTCTGAAACTATAAAATTCCTGAACTGTAAATATTTATTCCTACAGCTCATGGAATTGTAGTAAAAGAGTACTCAAACTGGAATGTAGAAAAAATTTATCAAAGTGCATCTTTAATATTTATAGACATTTATATAGATTTGGATGAGTATTTAGACTAAAGACTCAATGATCAACAGTTTTCATCGCCTCTTATAAGAAGAAGTTTCATTATTATCTCACTTTAAATAGGGGTGCCTTCCAATAATTCATTCCTGACCATTTTAAAATATTAAAGGATAGACAGAAGAAAGATTGGTCAGTGTCTTCTACTAGAGAAATTGTTCACATCCTTTCTTAGTCTTAGAGAGGCACATGTGAAACCACTTGGATATCAAAATCTCTCTCAAAGATAATACAGCTACCATTGCTTTTCTAAGAAAGTATTCTAACTCCTAGTTAAAAAACTAAGTATCGTTTAAACTAAATTAAACCTCATCACAGCTTCTGTCCTAAAGTCTTCAGGAAGTACATGAATAGTAATATGGGTTTTTTCCAATGTAAGGATTTACATCTGTGGGGAATTTCCTTAACACTTCATTAATGTAATTCGAATAGAATATATAGATCACAGAAACATATTAGAGGTTAGACAGCTAAGAAAGTGCTTTTTCTTGGGAAGATTTAAATAACTTGTTATGAGTTTTTTTCATAGCAAAATTGGCATTTCATAATTTGTGTAACGTTAACCCAATTTCCAAGAATTTTAAGGAACTTTGTCTCATGCTTCACTACACACTTTTGTGTTAGTACTATCAACCTAGCACAGGATATGTAACATTTTCTAGCTTAAGTGATGAGATTTAGGAAAACATATGCAAAATAGTCTTTAAAAATCAATTATATAGGAGTATAATACCAATTTTGCAATATTAATAAAGGTCCTAAGAGACACCTCAGTTAATTTTGTTCCAAATATAGTAAATTTATTCTCATGCATTATACATTGCTTAAATTTATGTAACATAAATAATACATAGTAGCTAATAATTTATTTATAAGAAATAAACATAATTTGCTTTTCTTTTGTCATTTTAAGCCACATTGTTATTCATGTACTTTAGTTATGCCAATTAGTGATGCTTGCTAAGTGTAATAATATGTGCAAAATACAAAAATTATTTCAAGTAATCTGTAAGATGTGTCAGACATATTCGGAACCACAACAATGTTTTATTGAATAAAAACAATGACGTATTTCTATGTTTCTCAAGCTCAGATTCTGTGTTCACCTCTAGTGTCTTTATGTTCCAATTAAAGTAAATACATGCATACACACACATGCATATACATACGTACAGAAATCAATTAAAAACCTCATCTCAGTATGATGAAATGGAAGAGATAGTTAAGAAAATAATTTAAACTATCTTTGATCAAGAATTTTGTTTAAAGATCCTGTCAGAGTAGTGAATAAAGTACTCATATATGCATTAACGTGATGAAATTTTTTTGTTCTGGTTTAAATACCAGTAAGTAACTTTTAAATGGTATATTGTGAAGCTGGGCCTCTGCCTTCAGAGCAAAAATAGGGTGTCTAGAAGAGTTTGTACATATTAAGAATTTTGTACAAAAAAGGCTTGAAATATTATATATACAAGCATATTTGCTCTACTTTTGCTTTTCTCTAGATTTACTGGAACTCCATGACTATATATGGAATTTGGATTTATGATTATCATCATAAATTCTATATAGAAAAATTAAATGGTAATATTTATTTCTAGATTAAACTTACAGTAGAAGAATTAAGGTTATAAACAGGTCTTTGAGCAAGTAACTGAGATAGGTAACATGAAAGAACACAGTGAAGTGTGTCTTTAACATTACCAATGACTTTCAGCACTTTACCCTCATATTTGGTTTGAGTTTTCTGCAGCTCCTGCTGGGGAATTTGTGCTCTGTAGCCAAATCTTAATTTTTCTTATACTCGCAGGTGTATCTTTATCAATTTTCAATATGGCATTCACATTGAGCATGCAGAAGAGTAACAGTAAAGGGAGTAAAACAGTAATAAGAATAACATTAAGAAAACAATTATCCCCATAAAAGAATGAGAATATTCGAGGAGGCATAATACCTGCCTTTATGACAAGTTTTCTAATTGAATAAAAAGAAAACTTGATTAGTTATGTAATAGAAATTTAATGAAAAATCCACACCTCATCTTGTCATATTGTTCATTAAAAATGATGGCTCAGCATGTCCTTTAGAAGGATCAAAAGAGCTCTCTACTTGCACATGCAGATTTTTAAGTGTCATACCAAATAATTTCATTTGCTCTACACCAGATGTTGTTTGCTTGCTATTATTAGACCTAACACTGTCAAGCTTAAATCATTTAAAATCACCAGCTTAACATCCTTTCTAGTAACAGGAAAAAAAAAAAAAAAGCAAGCACAGATGTTCAATACAGGTCCCATTTGCCATCAGTATATTTTTGCCTACAGCCTCCTTTTGCATATCTTCCTTAAAAAGAGCAAAATTATAGTCAGAACATTAGTCTTCATTGACATCAGCTGTTTTTTAGTTTAACCTCATTACAGTAATAGTTCAAAAGGTGCTTCCTTCTCCAGTTTGCAATGTGACAACTGGACAAGCTATATTATGCTCTCTGAATCTGGACCTATAAATCTTACACTTTTGAAATCCAACAATATTTTTTTCAGCACTGTAAGACAGTTACAGTATAACTCACAAGACTGAAATGCTAATGCATGCAATATATTTGCAGGAAACAACGGGGGTAGCTGGCTCCACTGTTATGAGTTATGTTTCACAGAACAGAAAGGGAAAAGAACATTATTGTTAGAGGTAATATGATGTGGCATGGAATAAAAAATGTGTTAGAGGATTAAGTCTAATTTTAACTGCTATTTGAAGCCTGGCTGTTACAGCCATCAGTCTTAAAAATCTGAGAAAGTTTTTTTTAATTATTTATAATGATAGTGATTTAGTGGTAGATAGATATATCTGATTGACAACTTTTTATTTAAACTTTTTTGAAAGTAGAAAAAGTTTCTTTTTTAATGGCAGTAATTGAAGAAATAGAGCTGTAGTTTTTCTTTGAAAATGTTAGAAATAGAGCACTTGAAAAAGCTGAATGTGTAAAAGAGTTAATTTATTCTATAGTATTTGGGGTACAAGGCACATTGTGTCTGGAATTATATATAATATGAGAGAAGAAAGATGGTGCAAGGAGACTTTTGTGTTGTTAAGGAATGCAGACAAGTTATGCCCATGTTCTGAAGATAGGTCACAGAACGGAACCTAAGAAATTATTGAACATGGGATGAGATATTTCTGGACAAACCAAATAAGAGTGAGAAGCTCAAAAACCAATTTTCAGTATAAGAATAATAACATGAGGATGAGGCGTGGCTGGATTGCTGAGATTACAGTTGATCAAATATTACAGATAATTAGAGGAGTTCATTTTGAATTCACACAGCACCCAGGTAAACATATCAGAAATACCATCTATATATGAAATATGTAGGTAACTTTATCAGGCATAGCAAATATGGATACAGAAGGAACAAAACTTTAACCAATAGGAAGAAAGTATTAGGGCTGTTTTGTTGTGTGGGGGAAGATAAGGACCAAGAAACAGAGACAGATAGATAAATGGAGAAGGAGTATGCGCAAATGGAGGTAAGTGGGGTTAAAAGGGACTGTTTGAATGTAAGCAAGATGGTAATCAGTACACTTGCGTGACTGAGCTCTACATCTAATCACTGAAGACTTTCCTACCTCCTATTGAGGTCTATCCCTAAAGGAGGTGTGTGTATGTGTACATGTGTACGACCAACAGTAAACTATGGACTAGCAAAACAGAAGAAACAAGATGATTCTGTCCTGCAGCTCATGTAAATGCTGATTCTGCATATATGGATATTGATAAAGGCATTGTTCTCCATCCATGTTGGTCTGTGTGGCTCTTGTCATTATGTGATGTGTAACTGTATACGTTAATTTGTGCTTGGCCTCATTGCTAATCACACCTAGAGAGTGGCGACTACAGCAGCTATGTCTCTGCAATTGAGACTAGATAAACACTTCCAGGTATAAGACCTCCTAAATCTGCAGTAGGTATCAGAAATAAAACCTCCCTGACAAAATCCAAAGATTCTCAGCTGTGGCTGCCCTTAGAAGCTGTGCTTTTTTTTGTTTGTTTGTTTTCTTTTCTTTTTTGTGGTTTTGTTTTGGGGGTTTTTTTTTGTTTTTTTTGTGCTTTTTTTGTGTTTTTTTTTTAATTGTTTATTTGTTTGTTTGTTTGGGTTTTTTTTTTAAATTATGAAAAGGTTTAGAGTAGTGGCTTCTCATTCCTTGAAAACTGAAGTCCAGTATCACCTTAAAAAAAAAAAAAAGTCTAATATCAAAATACATAGAAGTCAAAATACATATTCTTGCTATTCATATAGTAAGAGAACAGACTTAATGTGAACAGTAGATAATGATGAAGACAGTTCTGTGTAATATTTCTCTCACGAGACAAATAAACAATGTCTTGGTGGAGATGACAAGGTCTAATACTTGGATTTGTTCTGGCAAACACAAGTTGCATTTTGGCATTTCACATCCTGGATAAATGCTATGGCATTAACATAGAACAGTTTTGAATATGGTCACTACATTTTCGGGATGAACCATCTCACATATTTAACACTGAGAAATAGTTTGTGTTTGTACATTCAACCTGGAAATCGAATCTATTTGACCCAAGAAAGGAAGGCACTTTGGCATAAAAAAAAAGATCCTTAGGACTCTTAATGGACCTAGGGGTCTGTTAAGACCCATCCTATTCCCTGTGTCATTGATTTATTTATGTATTTCAGAAGGCTGGGTCTGTGTTATCCATATTTTATATACCCAAATTGACAGTACTCAATAAGGAAAATATTTTTAAAAGAAACAAAGTATAGAGGTGGATCTCAAATACTTAGCACTCCAGTGTAGACATAGGCTGGTGATCGATGGTGTTTAAACTGAAGTACCTAAAATTCATGAACTATACATAAAAAACCTTTTTGAAGAGACTCGAATACCAATACGACAGGATGAAAAGGGAAGGTAAACACAGTAGGAAGAAGTCTCAATAACTACCTCTTAGCTGTCAATCACAACCTTCACAAATACTGTGACAGAACACCCTGCAATAGCAGATTTTTTCAGAGTTCAGTTTTCTCTTAAAAAACTCTTATCAACTCTGACATCTACATTACAGGACCGTACTCTACATAAAAGAATTATGAAGACGAAAGAGAAAACTTTTGAGAAGGATGAAATAAACATTTTCTTCAAGGTTGTTCCTGACATAAGTTTTCTTTTACAAGTTTTTGTTGCCACTCAACAGTTCTAATTGTAACTAGCCCTCTTATTCTTCTCAGTGTGCCCTTTGGTATCTTTGTGTCCCCATTCCAGTTACATGTGCCAGTCTCTTTTCCTCCTCTCTCTTTGTCATCTTTTTCATGTATGTCACTGTTCACAGAAGCTTCAAAAATAGCCATCCTCCCCAGTCCATTCAGATGGGAGTGTGTGCAAAGGAGATGGAGGGAGATTACTGTGAACTCAGTAAGGCTTCTTCATTTAAAAGACACAGAGGGGAAGGAACTCATGGGAAACAGGACATATCTGAGATAGGGAGTCTCTCTTTTACTTTCCTAGCATATTGAAANTATTAAAAAATTGAAAAAAAAAAAAAAAAGCACTGCCAGGGTCCCTTAATGGAGTGAAGATTTAAAAACCCTCAGTCTAAAGCTGATATTTTATTCATGTTAATCAGAAACTGAATACTGTGTTATTGTATTTAGAAAATCAGGATAAATTGAAATGGTCTTTCATGGTGCTTTGAAATGAAATATCCATGCTTGGGAAACAGAGATGAAGATGCCCATAAAAGAAATAATGTTTTTGGTGGAGATGTAACCTAAGTGCAACACAAAGCAAAAAAAAAAAAAAA
>VXBU01016309.1:62210-75176 GCA_013400315.1 Bombycilla garrulus
AAAAAAAAATTAATTGCAGAAGCCACATCAGTGTGGGTGTACAGCATAAGTTGTCTGTTTTTTCAGAAATCATTGAGAATTTTAGAAGTAGTCAGTCAAGTAAACTACCTAGAGGCAACTCTAGTGTCTCATAAATCCTAAAGAACCTGAAAGACCGTTATTATTTCTGAGGTGCTGCAGACTCTTGGGGTTATTTTGTGTAGAGAAGCTGAAACATTTTGAGTCTGTATTTCTGTTTTTGCCTGTATCTTTCAACTTTTATGTTTTCAAAATGAAAGATACAGGCATTATTTTACAGTATTTTTTTTTTCTGTGGAAGGTAAAAGCCTGGTGTTGGTGGTCTGGCTTAAAATAACTATTTCTTCTAAAACAGCCTTTCTGTATATGACCATATTATGCACTTAGACTAATTGCATCTCAATATCATACTTATAAAATGAGCAAAATATTGCATGGGTGTTTTTAATTCCCTCTCTCTTTTGCCTATTCAGAATAAAAAATTTTGCATCACAGTATTTTAAACTTATCCTAATGGCAAATTAAAAGCAGTAAAAAGATAAGTTTTTTATGACCTGACTGTTCCAGAAAATTCAGATTGTCTACAGCTATTTTTTCAAGTAAGATCTAAACTTACTTGTAGGTCTCACTTCAATGCAAAACTTTATGTTTGTTTGCCTGATCCTGTTGAAAAGTTTCATTTTTGCAATTACATAATTTTTCAGATAGAGTTACTAAGCAAGAAGTGCATTATTCATTTTGGGAGACCTTTTATGACAAACCTCAGGAGAAAGCTCATAACTACAAATACTGCATTCATATGAAGGGTAGAAGGAGGGGAGACAATTGAAAGTGAAGTCACTGAAATTTTTAGCACAAACATATGAATTAAATATTATAAAGACAAGAAATGTTAGAAAAGGCTTGTGAGGAAAAATAACCTAATTTTGCTTCTTCATTAAATTACAAGGGTAAAAACTTCAAAGATTTCATATTGGGTTTTGTGGCTAGGTACATTATCTTAAATTCTGCATCTGCTATTTAAAACTTGATTTTTTTTTTTCTCCTGTATACATTATATGCTTTTGCACTTTTCAGTATTATTTTCTAAAGACTTAGACTTACCACCCAAAATTTACAGTCTACTCTAGCTCATTATAAAGAGCTATTTGAATCTGGGCCAAGCTCATATAAAACATTTGCAAAACTAATTAAAACTTTCATCAAACACTTGATTTTTTTTCTCCTGTTATACTTCAGTATATCCCCACAAATAACTTATCTTTGTAGGCAAGTAAGACAGTAAGCCATACAGGTAATTTATCTCATTTACTCCCCCATGTCTAGCACTACCAGAGACATTTATGCTGGGTTAAATTATTCCTTATCATCTCTGACTGCTTTACTTTCTTGCATTGCTATAATTATGGAATATTCCAACATTTGTTCACTGAAATGATCAATATTTGGAGACAAATCCTTTTCCTCTCTATTTTCTAGTATAACTGAAGGGTATAGAAATTATGAAATGTCTGTTGAGGATATCTCCAAACTAATCACCTCTGCTGCCATGCCAGTATCACCTAATAGAGCTAGGGGCATGATGAGAACTAAAACTACTTCCTCAGATTGTACAAAGATTTCTTTCGATTAAAATTAATTTTCTGTGATGTATACCAGTTTGTTATAACACTCTTTTCTCTATATCAAGTCTTTGCTAAATCTGGGACTTCTGCAACAGTCTATGATTTAGCATTCCTTTTTGCTTTTCTAGAATCCTGTTCTTACATTATCTTCTATCCTTCGCTCCAGAAAGGCAGGCGTCCTTGCTCAAGGAGGAAATGAGCCCCTCCAGTGGTTGACCTGCAACTGACCTCAGCTATGTCATGGCCAGCTTCAGCCATGCAATGCTGACCGTATCCTGAGTAGGCCAACCACCATTGCATCTGCATGGTGGATATTGTGTAGCAGAAGTTCAGATCCCCTAGCCAAAGAGGCTTAATGTGAAAATATCTGATCACAGAAGACATCTTAGTTCCAAAATCCCTGCATTGGACAGGAACATCTTCCAGTAGACCAGAGCCCAATTCAGCTTGGCCTTAAATGCTTCCAGGGATAGGGCATTCACAACTTCTCTGGACACCCCCTTCCAAAGCCTAAACCTAAACCTCTTTGAGTTTAAAGCCATTCCACCTTGTCCTACATGCTCTTGTAAATAGTTTCTCTTCATCTCTCTTGTAGGCTCCTTTCAGGTACTGGAAGGCCGCAGTTAGGGCACCAAACCTTATTTTTCCAGACTGAACATACCCAATTCTCTCAGCCTTTCCTCATAGGAATGTCTGTCCCTCTAATCAACTTGCTGGCTTCCTCTGGACTTGCTCCAATGGGTCTGTGTCCTTCCTCTTCTGGGGACTACAGACCTGGATCCAGTGCTACAAAGGATCTGCAGTCAGGGATGGTTTATCCACCTTAAAATGTAATGATCCCAAGGTGACTTGAGTTTGAGAGCCCTTACCTCTTTGGACAAGGGATCACATTTTCTGGATTACTCTTTCTAACATGTTGAGGAGAATTGTGTCAGTTTTGTAGGACCATATGACATCACAAATCAGTATTCAAACGGATAATTGTTTTTTCTGGTTTAAGTGGTTTATAAAATAATTCTCACTTGAATATATAGTTTCTCTCAATCATATAACCCTCTGAGAAACCATCCTCTGTGGACTACATTAACTTGTGAACTATATAATCTCAGTCTTATCATTTTTCCATATAACTTGTTCTTACTAGAAGCACTTTCTGAGAGCTGCTTCATTGACATCCTTTCTAACTTTTCGTCCAGTTTTCATAAAATCATAGAATATTCTGAGTTGTAAGGGACATGGTAGCAAATTTCAGCTCCTAGTCTTGAACAGGGCCTCTCCAAGAGTCATACCATGTGCCTAGGACCATTGTCCAAATTCTTCTCGAGCTCTGTCAGGCTTGCTGCCGTGACTGTTTCCTGGAGAGCATGTTCCAGTACCTTTCTCTGTTATCCAACTTACATCTCCTCTGACACAGCTTCATACCATTCTATCGGGTCCTGCTATTGGTCACCAAAGAGATCAGTGCCTGCCCTTCTGCTTGCCCTGGTGAGAAAATTGAAGCCTTCAATGAGGTCTTGCCTCAGCATCCTCTTCTCCAGGCTGAACAGACCAAGTGAACTCAGCCACTCCTCATATGGCCTCCCCTCTAGACTCTTCACCATCTTCATATCCCTCTTTTAGATGCTCTTGCATAATTTTAAATATTTTTTATTGCCCCAAACTGCACACAGTATTCAAGGTGAGGCTGCACCAGTGCAGAGCAGTGTAAAACAATTGCATTCCTTGGCTAGCTGGTGATTCATTTATGAATAATATTTATTTATGAATAGACCTGCAAGGCAGCAGGCTGAAGTGATACCTATCAAGGAAGGACCTGCTATTGCAACAGTGACCTCCTGAAATAAAAGTGTGGCTTGATATGATAGACTGTACAAGAAGTCATTTGTTATTAAACATAGAGTATTCAGAACTGTAGGATTTGGGAAATTAAAAGTTATACATGTGGAATATTCATACATTTCAAATTGACAATTTAAGTAAATAAAAAAAAATAGATTAAGCCTACGTCCATAAAGTCTTCAGGCTAATTGTGCTGCAAAAAACTATACACATCTCCACTTTCAGCTTACCTAGACCCAAGTCTGGGAGAAAACTAACATTTGTGGACAATTTTCAGACTGTAATTCTCTGAAGGGAAACAGGGAGTTGAAACCAACTTACAGTGTAGAAAAATATAACCTGATGGTCACAAAAGAAGTCCAAGATGAAGGGAATAGAATATACTTTGCTTGATAGATTATAGTGATAAATCTCAAGGAAAAAAAAAAAAAAGTCATCCAACTCATCCCTATTTTCTCTAAGGAGAGAGATAGAAAAGATGTAGATGTACTTACATCTTAACACCAGGATACCTAAGAAGCTCTAAAAGCATCCTTGTAACTACTGTCATGTGTCCAAATACTTGTATGTATGAACAGACCCTACTCGGGCATTATTGTCATAGCTTTTCAGAATCTTGACAACAATTTTAGTTACTAATTGTGGAAAATATAAAATAACTATTTTCAGTAAAACCAATAAAGCAAACTTTGAAAAATAATGACACCCTGGAAATATAAACCACATATTCTTATATGTATATTTAGATTTTGTTCTGTAAGTGGGTTACTATAAGACTGTTGAATCATTTTTTTAAATAATAAGATAATTTTTCTAAATAATATGTCATAGTTTAGGGCACTGTTTCACACTGTGGTGTGGTGCATTTATAGTGAAGCATTATTAACCACATTTTTTGCATAATCCCATTACTTCACATTATATGACTGATAAGACCTAGATTTTTCTTACATCTTCCTGATTTCAAATGCATGGATGTTCAGCAGTCATTATACTCTTTCAGATTCTTTTCTGTATGCTTCCCACTGTGTCATATGAGTTCCACACACCATTACTCAGTTAAACACTGGCATAAAAGAAATATTATATTTAGCCCTGAATCATTTAAATGGAGCTTTGGAACCCATACATAAAAGACTGTGAATTTCATGAACACAATAGATGTTTCTTCTTTAGCCAAAGATTATTTCTAAAAAATTCACAAAACCAGTAAACTCAATTATATGAACCAACAGTATAGAGTTTAACCAAAGAATGCAGACATGTTTGTTGTCTCTAGTAAAGTGAGTTTGACAAAGAGTTTCCTGAGATAAAAAATATAGTCAGCAAAGGAAACTTCTGAAAGAAGGCAGCCACACAGAAAACCAAGAATTGTAGCAGCAAAATCACTTTATTCCTGAAGACTGATGGTCTAAATACCATATAGGAATTATCTCCCATTCTCTGCAGTGCTGTCACAGAAGTTAAGGACATGAGAAAAATGAGGATGAGAATACTTTATTCTGCAGTTAAAAGCAAAGAATTCAGATGAGGAATTTCTCCTAATGTTAGCCACTGTGCATTTTCATATACATAGATGAGATTTAAATCAACATAGATTAGCAAAACTATGACTGAAAAAAAACCCTACGAAAGTAAAATTTTTATTTTTTAAGATAATAAGTTTATTTTCTATTACTCTCATTTAAGCATAATTACTATATGTCTGAAAGAAACATACTTGAGCTTTTACTGGCATATACTTGCAAGAAACCAAGACATGAGATAAGTGGGTTTCTGTGTCTGTAAGAAGAAAGTGCTATCAAATAAAGGAAACTTCTTCTAAAAAAGAAAAGAATATTAAATTGTACTTTCTAGCTTCTTCAGTTCAAAATAAGCAATTATGCTTTGCATGTTGTAAAACTACAAATCAAACTACACCTGCAGGGGAGTTGGAAACTTGGAGGCGTAAACATGGGAAGAGAGATAAGATTTCAGCTGAGATTTCACATTAAATTAAAAGGAGAAGTAGTTAAGTATTATAGAATATTTGCAAGATAGCAAGTTTTTGTATGAATGTTTTTCTTTAAAGATCCCATTTTAAAGACTTAAAAAATAAAATAATAAAAATATTTTTAAAAGCTAGGAAAATACCCAAAATATACACATCAATTAAAATTAAAAAAGCAATAAACCAAATAATAGCATGATATATCTGTATGCTATTTTTCCAGTTTAAATGTGTAATAATTCCTTTAGGGCCATAAAATTTTTAGCTGGAAAAATATGCCAAAGTGCACAAAAAAATCAACATCTCATGTGAAAAGAAATTTGTACTGAATAGATACTAATGTCATATCTCTGAACAAGGACATATGTGCAAAACATATATTGTGCATAAGCAGTCTTCTCCCTATACCACCCTTGGTATATTATCTTTCCCTTTTGATAATTTCCCATTGGGCTTTTCCTGACAGAACTCTGGTCTTGAACAGAGCGTTTATTTCCATAGTATTTTTTATTTATATGGCTGTTTTCTTAAACATGTCTAACAAAGCAGAAAGTTGACTTTTACACTACTTTAGCAGTGCTGCTCCTCTCTCTAGGATCAAGTGCTGATTTAGCTGTCTATAGCTGGATCAGTTACTACCAGTAAAATTGAGTTTCTGAGTGTCATGCTAACTATTGTATAATATGGTAATTTTACCCCCAGTGCTTTTTTTCTTCTAAAGCTATGCCATTAGCAGTGTCACTTGTGAGTGCAAAATGGTGTGTTCATAGTTTATATATGAATATTCAAGGAGTCCTTAAGTAACAGTGAATCATGAGACTAACAGAAGTGTTTAGGATGTCTGTTATGGAAGCAGATACTAACTTGGCTTCCAGCTCTTACCTGGGTTCAGAAAGAAAATAGGTAACCAAAAAGCTTTAAATACTTTTCTCTGGATTTCTTCCCCTTCTCCTCTCACCCAGTTTTAGTGTTTCCTAGGCTCCTTATCACAGACAATACACAATTTTATTTTCCAATTACGTGCCATTTTATTAGGAGAGATAATATTAATACTTAATACTGAATTTGCCTTTTCAGGCTGGAACAATACTATTTCTCAACAAAAGTTCATTTTTAAGGACATTTTAGTTTGAATATGGAATGGTAGTTTACTTTATTACATTAAAAAGGAGCAGTTCACCACAAAGAGAAGAAATGAAGTAGAAATATAGAGGAAGATAGCATATGTATAGAGATAAGAGTTTCTGTCTTTCCTGTCAATTGATGTCTAATTATGATAACTTAATAAGAGAAACCAAAATACTATTTTAATTTGGATGAGAAAGAACTTTCACATTTGTTGGTAGGGTTTTTGTCCTTGTGAGAAAACCTGAAAGAAGTGATGACAGATTTTAGACTGAAGAACAGCAAGTGCAGCTTGAATCTGTGGGCTGATTATTAGGCATATTTTTTTAAGAGGTGAGGAGAGAAATAAAAAAAGTTCATCACACTGTTACAAGAATCTTCTTTGATGTAACCAGTTGAATTTATTTTTTAGTTCTGATAAGACTGATAACAAGACATCATCTTTTACATTGATGCTTTGAGAAGCTGCCTAGAACAGTGTTAAAAGAATTAAGTAGGTAAAACGGTGACCGGGGGTTGCCCGCCCTGCCCGGGTGGCCTGCCTGGGTGGCAGTCAGGACCCCCGGTGCCGCTGTAGATAGTCCGGATAGCGAGGGGTCCCGGTCTCTGTCTCAGGAGCGGCTCCGTCCAGCTCCGGCAGATGCCCTAGCCGCGAACTATCCTGGCAAGCTCAGCCCGATTCTTATCAGGCGGTTCAGCTCTTTTAGTGATTTCAGCTCTCAGTGATATTCAGCTCGCTGCTTGCCAGGTAGTCGCTTTGCTAGCTCAGGGGTGAAGAGACGAGAAGAGCCGACCGGAGTATTTCACGAGGTCTTTATTGGGGGTTCCGTGAAGGGGTCCAGGAACGGTGTCTTCTCCCGAAGTGGGCAGAAGTAGGGGTTTTTATAGGATTAGGTAGGATTGGGATAACTAGCCAATAGTCTGAGGTCTTGGTGATTTGACCTATAGTCTTAGGACATCTGGAATGTAGCCAATAGTGTTACAGGAAGATAACAGAGGGTCTTAGGAAGTAGGGTTTAGTACATGACTAAGCATTTTCTCTCCACGGAGGCCTTGCTAGATTCTCAAAGATTGCAACAAGTAGGTATTTATTAAAAGGGTCTTCAAAGGATATACCTTGGGCAGTACAAGAGCCCAGCCACGGCTAGACCCAAGATGGATGACCGGTCATAAATTTTCACACTTTTATAAGTTTTGGTCCATTTACATATTGGGGTTAATTGTCCAATTATCGCTTCAGGTTATGAAGTACCATCCTCCCAGATTGCTCTCCTCAATTCACTGTTGTTTATAATTTTTGGTTCTAAAGCTAAAACGGTGGTTCTCAGGCTGGAAAAGGACTGTTTTGTTTAACTAAACTGTGAAGAGAACTTGCTAACACTTTATATGAAGTTCAGAGTTATACACTAATGCAGTACAGACTCTGGAAAATATGAAAGTTAAAACTTAAGGCATCACCATTGCATCTTGTATTTTTTTCCCAAATTTTGCTCTTAACATTATTGATAAGCATGGATTTTTAGGAACAATGCTTTTCGCCAACTCATGATATTCAAAAACTCTTCTTAAGGACACTGAGAGGGGATGTAAACTAGATGAGAAATTGACAGCACTGTGAGTGTTGGAGGGGGTCAAGGAAGGCTTGAAATCTGCCTGGCAGCAATCTATGAAATTTTTCAAATAAAAAATACGTAATAATTAAATGTTGCATAACAAAAGGAAAGCATTATAGTTAAATTTAAAGAATCTGTGAGACACTTGAAGAGAGCAGGTACAAAATTACTGAAAATTAAATGAAATGGCCCTGTGAAAGTCATATTAAAGGAGTAAAAACAATGATGAATTAAAAAATGTATCTTAGGAGTTTACAAGCAGTGCATAGTTATTCTGTAAGTACATTATTAGCACTTCCAAAATGCCTTAACACCTCAAATCAGTGAGTGGAACTGTCTACTACAGTGGAACTGTAGTAAATCATATTTATCTGTGCCCTAGATAACAAAACTATATTTCTTTCAAATTGCTTTTCTTTTTACACAATAGCATTGCTGAGCTGCTTGGTTTAGTAACCATAAAATAAAAATGCTCAGAATGTTAACAATGAAACAATGATAAAAATACTGAACCAAGTATTGTACTATCTACTGGTAGAATTATTTGTCTCTATCTTATAGATGTTAATGGAATTAACATTGAAAACTCCAATGGTCACACACAGACTTCTCACATTAACCCATTTTTTGTCTCTGTAAAATAATCTCATAATAATATTGGATTTACTTCTATTGGCCTCTGATCCCCATTGTTCAATGATGAATGTGCAGGAGCTTTGATATTTACCATGGGAAATCCAAGTTATTCTGTTATTGCTGAAGCATCAAGAAACAACAATACGTCTTACACATTTTGCAGGTGGCTTAAAAGGAAATCTTACATCTAAAGACTTAATTAAAAATTTATTGGTGTAGTATTTGCTGCATAATCCAAGATTGTATGCATGAGTGCCTCACAGAGTAAGGAAACTTGTAACTTTTTAAGAGAAATAAGGAACTAAATCAATGTCCAGAAGGAAAAGAGGAACTCATATTAATAATTAACATATTAAATTATAATTTCTTGTAAGTTCCATAAGAAATGTAACACTTTATGCTAAGAAATGAAGGACTGATTCACTGAAATAAAGGAAGTCTCACTTAGAATCAGCAAATGCCACATTTATAAAGAAAAGAACTTGAAAATACAACTGAAAATACAACTGAAACTTGAAAATATTTGTACAAATATCTGATTTCTAAATACAACTCTTTTTTTGTAGAAAAGGCTTTGCAATGTCTTCCTTGTGCTTTTAGCAGGTGTCTTTCATATGAGAGGTGGGCTGAAATGGGTGGATTTAAAATTACTAAAAATCTAGTTCCCATATGCAGTAATGTCCTTGTGGTTGAAAAGGTTTGAACAAAGACCAGTTTGGATGGCAGATTATATTAGAAAGATACCTTAACCTTTTTCCAAACCGGAGAAGAGAAATAAGTGTTGTGTTGTATTGGTCTAAAGAAAGCACTAAAATACCCAGATTAACATTCTGAGTAAGGTAATATCACATTTGAAATAGTTTTATCCCTGCTGATTAAAATATGCAGGACTCTTAAGACCCTGTTAGTATGGTTGCAACAGTTTCCTTCAGCGTTAGTGTATAATATTTTTAAAAATAAATGAACCTTTCTGTCTTTAATCCCTTAGGCATAAAACTTAAGTTTGGAAAGATCCCCAAGTGATCTTCTAGTTCAGTTCCCTGAACTAACTGGGATCAAATTTTTATATTAATTCCTTGACTAAAGATTTATATTTTTTTTTATCTCATTCCTTACAACAAAAACAACAACGAAGTTATAAGAAGAGTAATACCCATTCAACTGATTGTTAATTAATAACCGCATAAGAACGGACTGAATGGGTTACACTGAAGGCACTCCTAACCCCAAATAGTAATTCATTCAGAATCAATAAGCATGTTTTTAATTAAAAGGAGATGTTCAAGGCTGGGCTGAATGGAGCTCTGAGCAACCTGGTCTAGTGAAATGTGTTCCTGCCCATGGCAGTGGGATTGGAATTAGATTATATTTTAGGTCCTTTTCAACCCAAACCATTCTGTGATTCTGTGATAAAGTAAGAATGTGGAAAATATGCATGACTGACTTCAACTTTTTCCTAGAACCCTACTAGCTTAAGTTCAGGAATTTCCATGTCTATATAATAAATAAATATGTCTGTAACATCCTCCAGGTACAAATTCTTGTCTTTTATTTTAAAAAAAAAAAGTGGGTGGTTTTTTTGAACCTGACTTTTATTAGTTTCATTTGTTATCCTTTAGTTCTTGTGCATGAAGAGACAGTAACTATGTTTCCCTATAGATTTTTGCCAAGGCATTCATGATTTGCAAATTTTTAGCTTATTGTCCTTGGTTTTTTTCTTTACAGCTGATGGATCCCAGCTTATCTATCATTCCCAGCATGGAAGACATTCTATGACTTTGATGATTATGTTTTGTAAATATTTGTGAAGCACTCAGTACTGCAGGGTTGATCACTATTAAAAAAACAAAATTCTGTCTTTAGGGCAGGACTTGAATAATCTTCAGTGAATAAGTCTGGGTACAGACTATTAAACAAAATGAAGATTAAAAGAGGGAAAACTGCTTATTAACAAGAACTGTCTGCTTCTAGACTGAATGAGGTAGGGATTTGGAGGATAGAAAAAGTATACCCTCATGTTCCAGACCTAAAATGTAATACGGCATTGACAAAAAGGGATACAGACAATCCTAGTTACAGTATTTTTATGCTTCTGTGTTATGAGGCAAATAATAGTCTGTAAATATTTTTTCACTATATGTAAAAGATTAAGAGAGAACAGAATGTTGCAGCTTTGAAATAAACAGAAAGAAATGCAGATGAGGAGTGAATTTCACCTGACGTTATTGCAGCACAATAGCCCTTTACAGCTGACCTCCAGAGAGTGATTATATATTTATTGCAAATTATGTTAATATTTAGAGGATGGCAGGCAGAGATTTCTTTCCACACCGACAATTTCCTTTTTGTTCCTGTTTCTCACCCTATTACTTTTGCATTTCAGTGCAAGAGGAACAGATAGGGAAACAGGAGAAAAGGATGAGGATGATATGCCTGCTTTTGGATGGAGAAGGGATGGGATTTCTCCTTGAGCCATGTGTTATGAGCTCTCGAAGCTCCCATCCCCGTTTGGGTTTTTTGTCTTACAAATACCCAGCGGCTTAAAATGAGCGGGAAAGACACCTTGGGTGGTGTTGGAAACAGAAAAGGTTTATTAACTTCCAAAATAGCAAACTCTCTACGAGAAAAGCCGTGCCAGAGATCACAGGTCCATGCCTCTGCTATAACAACCCCGAAATGCCACGAGGTCTTTTGTACAGTGCTTTTTATCACTCATGGCTCAGGCAGGGCTCTGGCACTCGTCCAATCCAGATAGCTCCAGGGGTGAGGTGATGTCCAGGCAGTCCAATGAGGTGTCCCAGTTTAGAAAATTACCAAACTGGGAAAGAATGCTTGGGCTCTTTTACCTTTTAAGGGGGATAAAGATGGCTTCACATTTCTTCTTGGTCTGGGCACTTTGCCTGTGGGGAGGTGCCACAATGCAACAGAGAAGTGTCAGCAGAGTTAAAAAACTGTCAGAGGTATGTGTTAAAAGGTGTTTTCATTCCTCAAATATCAGCACAGAGGATATGAGAATGCCTTCTTAAAGAAAAAAGCATGTTCTTATGACCCTTTTAGAGGTGAATAGGAAAATAAAGCAACAATTGAAGGACAGGTATGTCTGCAGTTCCTAAGTTTCATAACAGGATTTTCAGGTAGATTTTAAAAAATGGGTGTCATGATTTAATTTTAACTTAATCACATAAAAATTTTCCAGATTTTAAAGACACTTGTGACATTTGATAATGAAATAATATACAAGTTATACACACAGATTATATTTTAAAGACTCCTAGAAGAGATTAATCTTAGTGATCCACCATACCTGCAAATCACTTCAAAAAAGTCCAAATCATATACTTCTTCCTTATTGAAAACATTCTATTTTTTTCAAAGGCTTTTTTTTGTTTATTGGAGACTTTTAGTCAGTTCTACTTTCTGACTCTTTAGGCAAACACTTTTTTTGTTTCGGAAATCTTATTACTTAAATTATTTTGAAGTAGGATCTAGTAAAGACAGAGTATGCTGTACTTAACTACTAACCACATGTTCACCACATGGCATGTAAATGTATTAATGTGTCAAAAAGTAATAGCAGATAATACTAAAGGACAAACACATGTATAGATAAAATGTCCGCATCATCAACAATACAGTTAATAACAACAGAAAATGACAATTTTTTCTTTCCTAAAAATAACTATTAAAACCTTCATCTTTCTTTGGTATATGAAGACAGAAAAAGCTACATTTCCAGCCATGCGTGAAAATGCTACTGTCATCTGTAGACTGAGTACCTGAAAGTAGCCTGTGACTGAGGAGGATATTGGGAAGTAAGCAGAAGCTAGAGCATAATTTAAATTTAGCTGTCTTATCTGAAATACTATGTAGTGTTGCTTCTAGGTCTCCCTAGAAACCCAGCTTTTCCTAACTACACTTCTGACACCTCAATTCACTGATTGTTTTAAAACCAAAATAATTTTCTTTTTTTACTTTCTTCCAATCTGAAAATTAGTCTGTAATAGCTGTCATATGTAAGACCAAAAAGGCAAAGTAGAAAGAGCAGAAACATGCCAATCAAGCATAGATAATTTAAAAACTATTTCTTTACTTGTGCAATCACAGAGCCTACTACTAGGCC
>VXBU01016310.1:0-75571 GCA_013400315.1 Bombycilla garrulus
GGGGGGGCTGCTCTGCACCGCACCGCACCGCTCCGCACCGCGGGGTCAGCGCAGCCCGTCCGCCCCGGCGCGTCCCGTCCTGTCCCGGGAAACTCCCGGCGAAGCCCGGGGGGTGTGTTGTGTGTGAGGTGTCACTGTGTCACTGCCGCTCTTCAAACTTCCCAACCGCGGCGGCGAAACGAAACCGAGAGGCGTCCCGGGAGGCTGCCCGGCCCCCCGCCGCCCGCCCTGGCCCCGGCCTCTGCCTCCGGACGGCAGCGGACACCGCACCCCCGCCTGCCTCTCTCATCCCGGTCACCGAGGCGGGGTGGGGCGGGGCGCCTGCAGGATCGCCCGAGACCGCGGTTTAGGGTGGACTTTGTCCCGAGCGGGTCGGGCTTTCAAAGGGAAGCGGCCATTAAGCGCTGCCCGCTCGCCCGCGGCAGCGCCCCCGTCCCGGCGGGGCCGCGCTCCCCCGGCACGGCACGGCACCGCACCGGCACCGGCACTGGCTCTGCCGCCGCCGGGTTGGTAAGCGATAGGTTCGATTTCGTGATACAAAACGAAACAAACTCATTCCGTAAGCAAATTAGACAAATCCCACCCAAAAGTGATTAGAAGTAGCGCGCTTAGCGGTACTCCCCGCGCTGCTCTGGAAACTAAATAAGCGTCTTAAAAGTATAAAGAGATTAAAGCGTAAACCCAGTGCAAAGATACTCGGCATTACAGGAATTTTCAGCGAGTCATTTGACAAGATAACTTTTTACCATCATTGTTTGTGGCAGGTTGGAAAGGGAAAAACAAAGTCATGTGCTCCTGAGCAGGGACACCCTCCCCCTCCAGCCGCTGCCGCTCCTTTTAGGGGGCTGTTCTCCGCACCCACACTCAAATCTTTTCCGTGGGAAAAAGAGAAGGCGTCCTGTCCTCGTAGGATCTCACACATCTTTTCCCCTACGCTCTTTGAACACACAGTTAGTAAGCTGGGAGCTGGACCCAGACAATGCAAATGTCAAAAGCTTCTCTCTTCCTGGGTTGTTGGCTCCCTCAGTCCAGGTGTCCATGTTGATTCCGCAGCCATTAGGGCCACTACAGCTGCAAAAATATTTCAGGCTTGTCCAGAGGAAGTATGACACTCTTCTACATTGTGTCGTTCGTGTCTGGCCTACTCAGTCTCTCTTTGGTTTAGGGAAAAGCACCTTTTGGGAGAAGGGAAGGTTAGCAGTTTGAGAGGCATCACCATCTTCCATGCAGCTGGGCCCGTGCGATTGCTCAGAAAGGGGCCAGCAGCTGGGATGGTTGGTGTTGCTGTCCCAGGTTTTTAGTGAAAAATGCAGTGAAAAGCTGATGGCACGTGATGATGCAGTAGAATACACTCCCTGTTCTTTGCCAAGGTCTTCCATGAAGTTAAAAATAGCAAGTGGAAATAGTATTTAAAGACAAAACACTTTGAAGCAGCACATGCCTCAAGTATACCTTCACTAAATTTGCTATTTAATGTTCTATTTTTATTTGTATATCTTTGCTTTTTGAAAAAGCAAACAACAAAACAACAAACCTACACAGAGGTATTTTCCGGAGTTACTACATGTGATCAGTTTCGATTTTCTCTTGCAGTACATTGATAGACCAGAGAGAAAACAGCCTAGAAACACTTAACTTACCCTGTCTGTTTTTCTGCATGTATCATTTAAGTGCACCCCTAGTCTGACAGCCAAATGCCCTGGTGTAGCTTAAGCCTGCCTGGAACTCCCCTTGCTTTCAAAGATTTAAGTTCTCCAAGATTTAGGGGTGCGAGAAACTCATTCTGAGACCAACTGCCAGTAGCCTCAGTGCTCCCTCTAGAACTTGTTTCAGTTTCTTGTTGAGCAGAAATCAGATCGCAAAGCTGCCAAGCATGAAAAGCGTTCAGAGCTTATTGTGGTGACAGGGTGAGCCAACCAAAGAAATGCTGCACTTCTTTTAAAAAAGAAACATATTAGCATGGCAGAATCAGTGAGGGGAGGGCATTGATAGGTACTTGGTTAAATGTTTGTTTCACAGGGAAAAAAATGTCCCAGTCTCTACTGCATGTGTCTTGCAGAAGGCACAGAACCAGCTCCTCAGGTCCCATAAATCATCCTCAGGCCGTGGCCTATGGAAGCAGCTGTCTTACTACTCGGGTCATAAAAATGTGCAGGGAGTCTCCCAACGCTTTCCAACATCAGAAGAAACAGAACCTGCAAGTAGCACTTTCACAGAAGAGGGAGAATTGCAGCCATTCTCTAACTCCTCAATAACAGGAAATAGAGAGTAAGGAAAAGTGCTGCAGTGGTTTCACCACTCCAGGGTGGGACACCGTCAAGGTGTGGCACAAGTTCACACACATGCACACTCAGTGGTAGCTCCAGACATGGACAAAATTCATCATCCTGCAGCTGGTATGGAGGAAAGATTTTTGAAACCTTAACTTGAGTTTCAGCCAGTCCCCAAAGAGAAAGCTGTAACTCCACGAGTTACCAACAAGGCAGTTTCACAGGAGAGTGAGGAAACAGCAACATGGTATTTTCATGATTAACCTTATTGGTAACAGCTTATTAAAATACCCAAGAGATGACAGGGATGAAAATTCACTTGTAGCCAGCCACCCAACCCTTTGTGTGCTGTTGGGAAGAAGTAATCCATCTGATGTAGGCAGCCATTTGGCTCACAGATTAGAAAGAATTTGCATTAATGGCTGAGAATTTCAACAGCAGTTGCAGAGCAAGGGTATGTGTACCAACAAAACCCCAGAGAATTGCTACACTTTACCTAACCAGGTAAACTCTTGAGGTGGGGATAGTTTGTACCAAGCTGAGCAAGTCACTGTGCATAGCTGTGCAGAGATAAGTTAATGTACTCCGTAAGAAGTACAGCACTGAGATCACTGGGTGGCATTTAAACCTGTTTTAAAATATCAGAATTACAAAATGCAAATGATTTAGCATCACATGAAAATACAAAGGCAGGTTACTAATTCAGTAGACTTTGAAGAACCAGCATCTGTTTTAACAGCCAGGTACAGTGAAATGTGATCTTAAGATCCAGACATTGTCACTTGTGCAGGCAGCAGATGACACCTCACAAGTCGTCAGTCCCCAAACAAGCTGTGCACTGGGAGGCTTTCAGGCTACAAGGGCCAAGCGGTCTCTGCCTCATTCCTGCCAACCCAGTCCAGGTATTGAGCTTGTTTGAGAGCTGCTGAGGGCTGTGCAGAGAGCTCAGAGCAGCCCACCCTGCTGGAGAACAGCTCTGTTGAGCACATCTGGTTCCTCACCTGCTCAGCACTGTGAAGGTCCAAACCATGCATCAGTTCCGACAGAAAGTACTTGTGCTGCTGCCATGCCCTCCAGGTGGCTTCCTCTAAAAAGCTTTTTTTGCTTTAGTGAAGGAAGTTGCAGCTCCCGAGGAAATTCTGTACAGATGTACCCAAAACTCAACAACTTCTTCTCTCACAGGCTTGCTTTTACTTTTATTCATGCAAGGAGAGATGTGAAACCGTACAGTGAGCCCAAGCTTGTGCTGGAGTAACTGCCTTCTGAGCACTTCAGGCTCAGTATTCAGGATGCCATTTCAGAGCTTCAGACCAGCAACGGCATCGTGTTTTGTCCCATGGTTCCTGGGAAGTGGCTCCAAAGTTACACAACCCTGACACACACTCACATTTCATTCATCTCTGAGCAATGTTTCAGTCAAATGAAGAGAAAAAGTCAAATGGTTTCTTTTTCTTTTACAAGTAAAAGTTTTACTCAAAGTTTCTCAAAATTTACAGAGCAATGGAAGCACACGAGACTTGAGAATGTCTAGTGGCCAACAGAGCACAGATGATAATGATATGCCATAAGCTGAAGGAGAACAATAGTCTTTGCTCAGAAGAAATCATTCACTAACCCACAGAATGCTGAAATACCAAGAGCACGTGGATTTTGGTAAGTACCAGGAAGCAACAGACTTGTATCAGAAAGAGCAACTTTAATGACTTCAGCTGAAGTACTGGAAATATAAGTGCTACAAGGAGCCACCCTGTGGCACCAGCAAGCTAAGGGAACAGAGGGCAAGCCAGGGTAGACACTTGTGTGGGTTGGTCGGTTTGTTTTTTTTTGAAACTCAAGCCAGCCATAGTGACAAAAGCTGGAACTGGCTCAAACAGCCACTTCTGTTGTAGGGAATTCCTCAGCTGAAGAACTGAACCAGAAAAGCAGAGGGGCAGCGAGCTCCAGCAGCTCTTGCCCACATGCCCCTCACCTGTCAAGACTGTCAGGGGCAAAGTTCTCTGAGGGACATCAGCATTTCCCAATGCCTCATCCTTGGGGATCCAGCAACAAGAAATACTACTCCCAAAATTTATTCTTTTATGTGGAAGTGTTCTGATACAGCAGTATCTCTCAGATAACAACATACAGCTGTCTCAAGGCTACCTTAAGGACATAACCAAAGACTTTTAGGGGGTTATAGGTGAAGATGCTGTCTGACACAGAACACCATGACCTGCCACTGTGGGTGGCGTGGGTGCACACACAGCTGGGGGCAGCTGTCCCCAGCCTGTCTGCACTGTCTCATTCAATCTCTCCAAAATGCTACCAGGTACTGCCGCATACCTGTGATGATCTGGACAGCTGGAAGGCACCACCCACCCAAGTAGCAGCAGCACAGAGGTGACAAACAACTCGCTGTCCCTCCCAGATAGACTCATCACTTAGTTGGCTGGTGTATGAGGCAGGATCACTTTGCTTTCCATCTAAATTCTGATTTAACAGGCCAGTGCCTGACTGCTCACCTCAGGCTCCTGGTTCCCACTACTACTGGAGACAAGATCAGGCCACCTCTTTAATCAGGAACAGTAGTGAGTTCTTATAAAAATGGAGCAATGCCACAGAACTGACCTACTCCACATCATGCCTGCTGGTGAGGACGTTTGCTCTTGGACTGTGACATGAACTGACAGCTTCACGGTCGGTTTTGTTTTCACTGTGCAGGAGCAGCATTAAGGATTCCCATTTCCATCTTTGACGGCTCAGCAGAATGTGCCTCTTCTTACATGGAGAGACACAGCTATCGCAGCGCTGGCAATTTCTGACCTTTGTCCTTAGTAAATGGAAGGCATCATATCTAAGAATGAAGTCACACCCCCGCTGAAAGTATCAGCTGAAATAAAAATACAGCAACTCATCTGCTTAGCAACACGGGCTGCCACCAACATCACTTCCTTCTAAAATACAAAGTTCAGTGCGCGGGCTCCACCCTGACTCAGAGCCGCCTGTAAAATTGGATCTGACTCGCTGAGAGGTCACGTCTCCTCGCTGTGAGCAGGACTTTCCACAGCAGCAATATTTCACTGGAACTTCCCAACACACAGGCAGGGAGGGAGGCAGGGAGGGAGGGAGGGAGGAAACACCACCGCAGTCACAGAGTTCACCTGCCGAGGGGGCAAGACACTGACTTTCACATTTCCAATTGTCTGTCCTTCCAGACAGATTTTTCAGAGTAGGTACTGAATAACTTGTTCCTTCTGTGGACTGGGGAGCAAGAGTGATTTCTCACAATTATTTCCTGGGTTTGCATATGCAAGGAGCACCTAGGTGTGACATTCTCAGATATAACTACAGATGTTGTCATTGCTTGTTTTGAAATAGGAAGCAATGTAAAACCTATGGCCAAACACACGCTTATTATTTCCTTGAAAAATATGTACAAACTACTCTTGAAAAATACTTTAAAACTACTTTTCCTACTTAAGTTAATTGAGAAAAAAATGCTTTTAAAATCGTTCAGTTTTATAACATTTTAATAAATTTTTTTCCTATAACCATGTATTTGTTTTTCTAAATGCTTCATAAAACTGCAAGTCTACAACAATGAAAAAGTCCATTTACTTATATAGTTAAGTTAAATGTGGTTTCTTTCTGATTCTTCTATTCTGAAAGAGGATCAACTAATAGGATGATACTGTTTTCTCATTAAACTCAGGTCCACTCCCCTCCCCACTTGGTAAACTTGTAGGAAGGGGGCTGAGAGGGATCTGAAGAGACCATCTGGTCCCCCCAGGCTGCGTGAAGACAGGATAAAATAGCCCCAGACAATCCCCAACAGATGTTTGTCTAACCTGTTCTTAGGAACCCTCAGTGAAGCAGAGACCCAAACTTCCTAGGTAGCTTGTTCTGGTATTTCACCAGCATTCAAAAACAATTGATCAAACCTCTTCCCAACTGTAACACATTGGAAAATTTATCTGAAAATTTATCTGATTTCTCTAAAAATTATTTTTAAGACTCAATATCCTTCCTTCACCACTTCCTTTTATATTCTACATCTCTAATTTGCTTTTTCTCCCTGTTCTGTACTTTATTTTTTCAGCACAGACCATGAAACCAAGGACAATGCGGCAGCTGGGAACTTACTGGCACTCAGTGGAGTGATCTTTACATTGTTCTTGATGACTTACATATGCCACCTATTGATAAATCCTAAGAGAGCATTTCACAGGAGCACTGCATTGTCCACTGCAATTTTGTTAGTGATGCTCTCTCTACAAACTCGCTATAACCATCTACCCTGACTTCTCCATGAAACTGAAGATTTTTTTTTTTTTTTCTATGTGAAGTTCATTTTGATTTCTCTACTGATCATGTACTGTGGTCCTGGTCCTCCTAGTTCAGTGCAATTGAGTCATTTCACAAACATACTCTGCATTACACCAGTTTATTCTTTGTCTTTTTGTACACTGACTTTATGATGATACTATCCTGGTGCCTTACAGCAGAGTAATTTGTGACATTTCTTCTGTGTCTTTCCTTCTCAGTCTTGTCTTTTCTCTCTCCAGAATGGCATGCATGGAAAATTTGGTTTCAGAAGGATATAGGGACATAAATAAAGTCACTGTATGTTTGTATAGAGAAAAAAAGTATAATAAATTATTCCTTCCACTATTTCAGAGCCAGCTCTGAGAGATCACTCTCATACATTGCAAAGTTGAGAAAACAGCCTCATACTCAGCTAAGCTTAAAGCTTATGGAAATGTTTCTGTTACAGAGTAGCGAAGGTGCCAGCTGTGGTTTTTGTTTCACTGACACAAAACACTTTAAGGGCCAAAAATTTATATATGAATCAATACTTAGCTTTAGAAACAGCACAATTTGGAGGAAAAAGGGAATGCACTCATACTTATTATTAACTATTGTGGGTACAGGACATTTAAAAAGTGTGAGATACATTCAGCAAGTGTGTAAGGACTTAAACTTGTATGATCTTCACAGCTCCTCACAGTCCAGCCAAACATGAATCCTTTGTGGAGCACTTCACTGCAAGAAAAGAAACAAGAGATTAGCTAGACAGAGTTTGGTCATAGAACCAATGAATAGTTTGTGTCAGAAGGGCCCTCTAAGAGCCATCTAGTCCAACCACCCTGCAAAGTCCAGGGACATCTGCAACTCAGTCAGGTTGCTCAGAGCCCAACCCAAGCTGACCTTGAATGTTTCCAGGGATGGGGCACTGACCATCTCTGGGCAACTGATGCCAGTACTTCACCACATTCACCATAAAAAAACCCCGAACTTCTAATCAGCTAAATATTTAATAGAATACGCCATTAATTGAACCTTAAAACAAAATGTACTCTGGCAATACCAACTGAATGCCTCACTTCACGCTTACACTTCATAAGGAGACATGTAAGATCTGATTCCACGATTCTGCTGCATACTCGTCTCTCGTGCTGGCATGATTTGAGAGCTGAGGTGTTCTCTGATGTGCCAAACATGAAGAAATAAATCTGGAGCCACAGGTCAGTGTCAAAAGCATCACCACCATGAGACAGCACCTCAATTAGTAACCCACCATTCTGCAAGTTTTCTGTTTCGTATAAATATCTAAAACTTGTTTTATCTTTTTAAGAGGAACACCTTGGCTCTGCAGCACTGAGGGAACTCCCCTGAAAGCTTGCCAGAAGCTCACCTCTCCTGTGCACAAGTTTGTTTATACTTTGGGTAGGACAAGTAACTTACACAATCATTGTATTTGCTGGTACACTCTGGGCAGATGAACAAAACCTGCTTCTTTCAGTTAAGACAGGAAGATCTTGTGTCTTCATCCAGTGTTTTCTGAGAAGGGAGGGGATTTGAGACACATCTGTGTGCCACAGGTCACACTCCAAAAGCTGCCCACTTTGGCAGTACTGCATGGAACAGCCCAGCTCAGCAGCAATGGACCAATTGTTTTCTCTCTTAAAAAACACAAGCCAGAACACGCCGAATTTTTCGCACTGAGCGCACAGATTGTATCACGGCTTCCAAGGCAGCAGGTTTTTACCTGGAGCTTGTCTATAACTTCACAGAAAAGCTGTAAAGTAGTTGCTAAAAGATAAAGGTAACAGATGCAGTGCTGGCACAACCATTCATCTTTGGTATAGCGGGTTACTAACATGACTTTTGAGTCAGAACACTGCACATGCTCTCAGGCTTTTTTATTTAATAAGCAACATACCACACACCATGTCCACCTTGCAATCTGTTGGGAAATAAGAAACACTGACATGGTAGCTAAAAAATCCCAAATGTGATGGCAGTCATATTGATGCCAACATCTTGGAAACCAAGTTTGATGATGCATAAAAGCTGCTCGCTTTCTCCAGAGGTAGGCTTAGCTTTTTGAGTTTTATTTGCTGTTGAACAACCACCAGAAGCTGACACAGTACATTATATACAACAAAACTCCCCAGAACATTAAAAAATCAACAGAAGTGAAGGTAAACACTCCAATGTGTTGGTCAAGGGAGAACAACTCTCTTAGTTTTGTACCTTAGTCTGAATGGCAGGCAGTTCTCAGGGCTTGGATGAAAGGGAATTGCAGCAGGATGAAGGGAGGAGCAGGAAAAGGCCCACTTCCACCTGGAGTTGCTTTTTATAAGCCTCTCTCCTACTAAACAGGCAATCCCAGTTCTTACAAGGATTGCCCCATGGGAACTGTGCTGACAAAGGCCCAAATACACAGTTTATTCTTGATCCAGAAAAGAAACAAAACAAAAGGAGAGCCTTCAGAGGAATAAGGAGAGGGATCATCAGTTCAATATGCTGGAAAGACCTTTTTTTGTCACTACTCTCCAAGAGATTTAAGGCTAGCAAGACACAGATTTCCAAATAGAAGGAGCAACAGCAGTTATTGTAATAAAAGGATCAGTGTACCCAGGCCTTGGATTTTCTTAGGAAAAAAATATTATTTGAAGTTCTCCAGCGCCAAAGACAGCAGTACATGGAACATTCTGCTGTCCTGGGTCTTTTGTGCATGTTTATACAAAGGCACAACGGTATTGCAAGGGTTATCATCAAAGCCAGTGAGTCCTTCTACCCTCCTACCAATCCCTAGAAACAATCTTCTGAAAAACAGAGATACCACCACACACGCACACGCAACTGAAAAAGAAATTACAGGCGATACATGTTTTTAAACCCTCCCTGTTCTTTCCCCTGGTCTAAATGCCATAAAATCCCAATGGCTTAAACTGCTCTGAGAATTTTAAACCTATCCTTCACCACAAATCGTAAGTTTCACAACACATTTTTCACCCCTTTAAAAATGAAAACCCAGATCCAGCTTTCAGCAGAAGTGAGACTGTTGCTTCACCGTGATTAGATACAAGCAAGGGAAAACAAGCCAGGCAGGGCTGGGGCCCAATGCTGCCAGCATTCGTTCCGTACACAGCGCTTTACCGGGCACTGCTCAGCTCCAGCACACATGGTAGTTTTTGCAAGATCATGGTCTTGTTTTAGTATAACACAATCAAGGTAATTTTTACAAGGTCAGAAAGTTGGAATAAGAGGAAACAAAATCCAGGCCAGTTGTGTCTGGAATAAATTAGGCTTATGTGCTTTTCAGATGCTGCTTTTCTTTCTATTAAATAGTATTTCAATGTATACCTTCTATTAGTACATAAAAGCATGCATTGCATACAATATGTTTCTCCATTTATTTAAACTCACCTAAACTAGGGATGTTAGGAGGTCAAAAGGGAAGAGGTGATCATCTATGAGTGTTGAAATTGTTCTCTTGGCATTTACAGTTTAGTCATCTGCCTCCCCAATGACAAACTGCTCAGAGGGGCCAAATGTCCAGGCATGTCTGTGGTGTACTCTACCTGTCCAAAAAGCAAATTAAAACCGAAGCATTCAATCGGATAAATATCATCTATGCCTGCTGTCATCTTTTAAGCATTTTGTTGAGCTGTAAGATTTTGAGGAAAAGAACCCACTTTGTTTTGCCTTTGCACAACAAAATTTGCTGTCCAAGCATTGCATTCAGTGCTGAATCATCCACAGAAGGCTTTAGTTAAGGAAAAGTTGATTTTATAAAGAATTTCTATTTTCTCTACATGAAGCCAGTCTAACTTATACTAAAATGAATGGCAGTGCCTGCACAGAAGCAATGCATAGGGGCACAAAATCCAGAGAGATTTGTGCTGCATTTGCAAGCAAAACAGGTGACATTAAAAATATTGATTTGTTGCTAGTGTTGTGAAAAAAATTTACAAACATAAAAAATTCTATTGTCTAACCACTCAAGGATCAAAATATTTACCTTCATTGCTTCTTTTCTCACTTTAATTTTGCCAAGCACAAAATTAAAGTGAAAGTTTAAGAAGAAAATTTGTTCTTCCATTTCAGTAACTTCTTAATATAAAAGTTGAAATTATTTTAGAAGCACTATAAATAATAATATGCAGTGGAAGAAGTAAAACCCATCAGTTTTCCTATTATTTTTGTAAGCAGAACAGCTATGTGCTGTGTTTACAGTTACTAGCCAGGCTCGGAGCCGGCTCGGGGCCACAACACGCGGGTCATCCTCGCTCCAGCGGGAGCTGGGTCAGAGGAGGAACTCGGGGACGGGCTCCAGGCAGATTCTGCAGGGTCAGGGAGGGGCGACAGGCCGGCCTGCCCTTGGAGTGACACAGAAACCCATTTCCCGGTCGCAGGGAATGATTTTCCTCCTGTAGTCAGTCACCCCTCCCACGCTTCCGCGCAATCCCACAATGGTGCGGCTCCACACGCGGGCAGCGAGGGGAGGACGCGGCCGTCTGCAAGGGCGGAGGTCGAGCAGGCAAACGCATCCCTGAGGGAAGCCCTGAGTGGGCTGGAGAAGCGGCCTGGCTTCCGCACGGCCATTGTTCTTCCCGGGAACGGGACGCTGCGTATCCCGCATCCCCGTCCGCCGGGGGGGGCAGGTTCCCCGCGCCTTTGCGCGCTCCCGCTCCGGGAGGGCTTCGCTCCTTTGGAAGATCCCGCTGCTTTGCGGCTCTGATTCCCGGCCACAGCGGGGCAGGAGCACCGTGCGCCCTCCCTCCCGGGGGGCTCCGCTCAGACAGCCCCGCACCCCGCCCCTCCCGCCGCCGTTCCGTGTCCCCAGGGACTCACAGGGAGCCCTGGGACACCGCCTCAGGATCGCGGCCGGGAACGGAGAGGGGACCAGAGGCGCGTCCCGCTCGCAGGGAAGAGCGAGCAGAGGCTGCCGGGCGCTCCCGGGGCGATGGGGGAGCCCCGCAGCGACGGCGGGACCGACCCCGCCACCGCCGCCCGCTACCTGCTCCCCCTCCCTCAGCGGGTCGGAGGTTGCCCTGGCGACGGATCAACACCATCCCACGGGACAGGGCTCCGCGGGAACCACCGGCACGGCGCCGTCCTCACCCGCCTCCCACGGGGAACAGGTCCCGTCCCGGTCCGCCCCCTCCCGCGGCGACAGCGCTGCCGCCCCCGCGCAGCGACGTCAGCCCGGACGGGCTTTCCTGCCCCGGCGGCGCCCGCCCGCCGCCATCGGTCACCGCACCGGGGCCGTGCACCGACACTCGTCGGGGCCGCGCCCCGTGGGGGCCGCCGTGTGCGGTGCCCGCGGCCACCTCCGCGCCCCCCGTGCAGGCAAAGCTGCACCCGTTTAAGCTAAGACCCCTGTAGACGTATTTATTTCGGTTTAATAGGTGTTTATGGTATGCTAGCCCGGACCTGTTCCTAATCAATCCGAGCTTAATCAAAATAACGCAGATTTATACCGGCCCCGGTGCCAACCGAGCAGGTGTTACCCGCACCTGTGGCTAAGCCGGTGGCGAGGCGGCCGGGGAGCGGCAGCCTCCGGTGCGCGGGGCACCGGTCGGGCCCCTTGGCTCTGCCCGGCCAGCGCTGCTCTGCCCTCTCTCACTTCCCGGCCGGACCGACGGTCCGTTCCCGGCAGGATGAAGAAAGAGGAAGTTGCGGCCCAGAAATGTCGGGGTAGGCTTTTTTTCATTTTCTGTCCTGGCTCACGCTAGGAGCACATGGTCGTGGTAACAAGCCACAGCGCTGGGAGAAGGAATTACCTCATGGAATTGCAAGCACTTTCCAAGTAAAGGTGGAGTCTGGAGCAAACAGGAGATCCAGCTGATAGCGGCTGATAAGCCCAGGGAGTATCGCATTGCTGCTTTGCTTACCTCAGAGACGCCTCAGTCCTTGTGGAGCAGGAAGAGGAAACTCTCCAACACACTGGCTCCCAGCACCCAGATAATGAGCCGTCTCCTCCTTCCTGCAGCAAGCAAGCCGATGTCCTGGCTCACAGAGCAGCAGTTTCAGTAGAGGCTTCTCCTCTAACGGATCCTCTTTTCAACCGGTTGAGGAACAACCCCACAACTTTAGAATTTCAGAGCTCTTTGAAGGAAAGCTGCTTTTCATGTTGCATAGCAATTGAATTAAACTGGAAAGCCAGGACGAAATGAAGTTATACACACCTTGAAAATAAAGCCTGAACCAAACAAAACCCCAGCATTCAGATGGTACTTGGCCAAAAAAAATGACTAATAGACAGCTGTATTTTTCTTCTGTGATCCTACTGAAGCCTTCTACTGCTGGCGGATGATCCAGGAGCCAGGATTTAGCAATTAAATAGGTGGGTCTGTGACCAACTATGTCTCTAAATTTACACAGCGACATTGTTAAAAGCAATCATCACTTCATCCAAAGCAGACAGAAGTGTTTTGTTGTACCGGTGGTGGTTAATACAGGTCTTCCAGAAGAATAGGGAACTCTAAATATGCTATATGCTACTATTTCTTGAATCATTTCCCTTAAACAGACACATAAACTCCAAGAAGGGAAGGAAAAGGTAGAAGTAACAAAAAGGAAGAGAAGTAAACTGGAATTGGACTCAGACAGGAACCCAGAGAAATGCCAAAGCACTTACTTTATGATGCACAGTGGTCAGTCCTGCACATGAGGATGCCTTTTTCTCTGGAGTTACATGTTTTTCTAAAAAAAAGAACTTTCCCAGACAGAATTACAATATTGCACGAGAATTTACAAACCTAATTTCTGCTTCACAGCAGTAACTATGGGAGATGCCACAAGTGCTTTTGTTTCTGTGCAGGAATGTTTTACTTCTGAGATGAAAGTTGAACACCCTGGGCAAGGAGGAGCAGCAGAGCCCATCCACTGGATTTCTGTGCACTGCTGATGGCTGACAGACCTTCACTGGTGACCAGTTGGCTTAGGTCAGTCAGTCACATTTTGCTTAGAAGTGGCTGGATTGACTCTCAGGGGCACCAGACACAGGAATTCTTGTGTGTTCTGATATTCTCCATCTTAAGTACTTTAGACATGACACTAACCAGCAACCCAAGGTCTAGTCATCCTCATAAATTAAAATAAGATAAAAAAACACATAAGGACAATCTGTTTCTAACTACATTCAAGACAAAGCTTTGCTGCATTTGTATACAACAATCACAGACAGGTGCTGTATATTGATCCAGGGTTTTCTTTTGAGCCAACAGCCAACAAGTAAATTTATCCATCTCCTCTTCCACTGTCTCTGTACTCATCCCTCCTCCTAAAAAAACATTCATTCACAGATGTCCTACAAATTCTGGACACTGCCTCAGATCTAGTCTTAGTGCTGTCAAATGTACACCTGTCAACAATGTCCAAATATAAAAGTTCCTTCCTCACAGCTGGTCCAGTCCTCAAGTAGCAACACTGGCCCAGGTGTGGGTGTCAGCACTGGGGTGCTGGGCAATTCCTCAAACTGACAGCCCCTCCTGCCTCATCTTCAGAGACAGCAAGCAACCCCATGGATTTCTGTCTTCCCAAGTATCCTTGCTATTTAACTGTTTTTGGAGTCACATTCTTTCAGACATTTCCTGCGTCTGAAAATGTTTTCCCATGCCATAATCAGAACATGCACTGTTTACTTGACTGCTTTAATCCAGACAATGTTCAGTTGACAATTGTTGATGCAGTACCTTGGTCTATTTTGAACTGTCCTCGCACTTTAGGATTTTCCTCTGTCCCAGTATTTTATGTCTAAATCTGGGAAAAGTAATGGAACTAGGCTTCACTTAAGAAAGGCTAATTAGATCCTGCTGTAATTTACAGCAAATGTACCACAGACCCAACCATCAACAAAAGTCTGCCCAATATAAACATTTATATCTCTGACTCTTTAATGAAGGAATTCTAAAAATCATAACTATGCTTAGGGGGGGAGGGGGGGGAGAGCTCTAACAAACATACTCATGCATTGATTCATCTACATTCATGCTGCCACAGACAGTGTTACAATAAATGTAATTTGGGAGAGGAATACAAATGGATGTGCAGACTTCTAAATAAAACCTTGAAGAAGGTTTTCCCTATACCTTATTTCACCTCTACATCACAGAGCCATGGGATATTGCAGTTAAATCCCATGTCTAAATATCAGATACGTGTTCCAGTTTATATACCGAGTCAAATGCCTATCACTACAACACAGAGATTTGCAACCAAACACAAGTTTTTAAAATTTACTTTTAAGTGAACAGTGTACTTGATGGTACAGAATAGCCATTTCTTTACTCAGCACTCTCAAAACAGTGTGCTTTTTTAGGTTGGGGTATAACTGACTATGGAGCATGCGGGGTTTGCATTCTCCAGCTTGGATTGCCTGTGGTAAGATTGCTACAGCAACAATCTTTCTCCTCAAGCCAATGCTAAAGCAGCAACACTTTCCCCCCTCCTCCTCCAGCTGCTAAGCAAAGAATAAACTTTTAGCTTTGCCCCTCCTTTATTGGAAGGGGAATAGGATAATATGCTGTAATTGGTTTTCCATGTTTGCCAAGAGTCTGTTTCCTCTTATCATCCACAATATTTAACATAAGTCTTGTAATAGTTCCAAAAATAATAAAATCTGTCCCAAGAATAAAAATGATAGATCCACAACATGCTGCTTTTTTTGTCACGGTCTTGGTTTTGTAACATTCTGTTAGTAGTTTTTATTGCCTAATGTTGTGGTTTCTTTCATAGGCGGCAGACCCAGTAAAGACATTTCATCAGCTACTTACACAGCAGCAGCCTGGATTATTTACAAATGGAGATTTCAGTAGTGTATTACAATAAATCACCACTGCATACTGTTAAAGTTACATTGCAGCAATGTGGCAGAAAAGAACCCAGAGATTCTAGGGGGAGGAATATTAAGTATACACAAATCATGCATATGATATCAGCAAACAAATGTATTAAGATATCCAAATAAAACCTGTTATTCTTCCTCTGTTTCCCCTATCTCCTCCCATGCAATAGTGGAAGAGGACTAGGCAAATTATATCGCCCCTCACATGCAAACCAGTACACACAGTAGGTGTAACAAGTGCAATACTTCCTTCGTGATTTTATATCATGCAGGCAGATAGCCCACATATCCCTCTCTCTCTCTCTGCCACACCCTTCCACCCCTAAAACAAATGCCCCATACCGGGCAAATTCCTTTAAGTGTGGGAGTTATGAATGTGGAGCACGTAAAGACAGAGAGCAGCATTTTGCTCACAGGATTTAGCTGGAATGAAACAATATGAAAATAGGAAAGACAAAAAGGAGATAATACACAGAACCTTGATTTATAATGAAAAAAACCCACCAAAATAAGCAAATCAACAACAACAACAAAAAAAAAAACCACCTAAGAAGAAGGTAATACGTCACTTAGTAGTATCAAAAGAGCAGTCTATTAAGAGGAATCACGACCTCAGGCCTCAGCATTTACAAAAGCAACACCCTACTAGTAACAACTAAGAGAATAGAACCAGCACATTGGAGTACCCTCTTAATGAAAAACCACTGGAAAAAAACCCAAAAATGCTCAAAATTGTCTTCTGGTATTTCTAAGTTTGTTTAATAAACTTTTTTTTTCCCCATTCTGATTCAGTTTATCTGTACTTTTGACCCTGAAAAGAGGTTTCAATTTCTTCCCAAGAACAGATTTAGTGCTCTAACAGTCACAGGTAAACTCATAAAGCAGAAATAACTTCCCCAGTTTAAATGTGTCTCATTTCGTGTGCGCCCTTCTAACCCAAACTACATATAAATGTTGCAGCTAAAGGCTCTTCAGTGGCTACCACAAGAAACTAAGTGTCACAGAAAGTGTAACAACAGCAGAAAGGATACAACTCTGGAGCAAGGGATGGAGCTCTCACTGCTTGCAAGGGGCTTCAGACACTTGTTACTTGAGCTTTATCAGAAGTGTTCTGGCAGCCGTTTTACCTGAACTCACTGCTGAGTCTGATCTGTACAAGAATAAATCAGAATGACTGAAGCCAAAAGAGATGCACGTATCTAAGATTGAGGGGGAGGTGTTAGGCTTTCTTCACTGACTGCCAAAATTCCTGGAGCATTTCATTTTTAGTAGAAATGAGAGACAAGTTTTTAGTCATGCTTAGGGGGCTTACCACCCCAATCTTTTTAAAAATTTTTTTTTATTTTTAAGTTAACTATGTTTTATACCATATTCTAAACTGGGATTGAGGGAAAAATTGCACCTTGGTATGATTTTTTGGTATCAACAGTTTCACATTACGTGTAACAGCTGCAAAAATTGCTGGGAAACAATTACATGTTCTGGTTCTTTGCCTGTAAAAATACAACCAACAAAAGCAACTGGAATTCAACATGAAATCTCAGCAAGTTGCGAGTCACTCATGTACAAGTAAAACTGAAACCTGTGAAAGCATATATTTGAGAAGTAAACCCTCCTGGGTAGGTTCTGTGCTATAAAAATTTCAAATTCTAATTGGATAAAATAGCATCAGGACTTCTCAAAAAGAATCCCTACAAAAAATAGAGATTTCTGAAGCAATAAAAGGTTTATGCGTGCATAAAGTTTGTGACAAAAAGCCAGCCAGAACGCATGGAAATTTCAGTTTTCTAGCTACTCTTTGAAAGTACCACAGTCTTAACATAATGCAGAGTCTAAGACTGGCCTGTGAGCCAGGACCAAAGCAGCAGGATCAACAGTTGATTGCATACATGACTTTAGTAAGTCACAGCATATTCCCCCTGCCCCTCTCACCCCCAATAATCTGCACTGGTGGCTCATTACTGTAGTAGCCTAGGATTCCTGGGCAATTCTATACCTCTGCCATGTTTTCAGAAAATGAGACTGCCAGAAGCTTTCAGTTTTTCACATCATAACCACCTAAACAGCATAAACTTTTGGTCTTCTCAGGGCAAGGGTACAAATCACAACCCCTGCTCCCTTAAATGGACATTTTTTATGGCTAAATTTATTCCCCTTTGTAATGAAGCTTAGGCTGCTATACAAGAGCCCACTTTTCTGTCATTTCAAGCAATTCTACAAAGTTGCCAAGTGAAAAAAACTTCAAGTAGTTAATTCAAGCTAGTAGTATTTTTTGTTCACTCCTTGTAAACAGCTAGTTAGGCCATGCCAGGTTTCCCTTGTCATCCATGCAGTTCAGTCCTGCGACCTTGAACATTTACTGTCATGCAACACAATTTTCAAACTTCAACTGAAACAATAAGTGTGTGCTGTAAATGCAAACTCTGTACAATAAACAGGTAACAGTTGAAAGTATGTAAAGGGAGTAACCTCTTAATACTTCGAAAGTTGAAAACAATCATATTACATTGCTGAAAATGTTCCCAAGTGTGTAAAAAAGAATTGAAGTCAGCAACGAACATAAATCCATACTGGTTCCCCCTTCCCCAAGATACCAACAAAAGGTTCCACTCAATTTTTTCAAGTTTTATTTAATCTCAGAACCACTGTTACACCCATCAGGCTGAAGTTTATTTACTCTGGATGTTCAAGTTCTGACAATTAGAATGGGTGACACGAGGATCCCTTTCCCCCATTGTTGTGTTGCAGTCAATATTGGTCCAGTAAGACAAAAGTTTTGCAGTCATTGCCTGCACCTACCCCTTTATTTCCCCCAATACATGAAGCATGGCCTAGCATTAGCATCACCCTTTTGTCTGCAATTATTTAAATAGGATGGGATGGAAACTCAGTTGTTCACACATTTGTATGAAAGGTGACATGAACATTCTGTATTTTAACAAATAAACACTTAAACACAGGATTTTGTTTTGCAGTGTTGCAACCCTTTCATCTGAGGAAAAATATGCCCCCCCCAGCCACCACCATAATAAGTAACAAAACATTTGTAGTTTTGATTTTCATCAAGATTTCCAAACTGGCAGATTTTATTTTCACACCCTCTTCACAATAGACAAGATGCTTACCATATATTTAGGATTACAAGTTGTCACTAAAAGAAAACTTTACACAACCACTATACACTTAGGTTGAAAAACTGTCCTTGCATGAAAAATATACCTAGAAATTAAGTGGTAAACAAGAAATAAAAACACTGAGAAGATTACCGTTTTTAAAATGTGCCATTTTAAATTTATCAACTCCTCCTCTACTTTTCATTCATACTCTGTTTTCACCTATAGTATTTGTTAAGGCAAACAGCTAATCCATTTCTGAAGAGGTGTTGTGGAAATTGTGGATAAACAGCAACATTTGGCATTAAAATAGATAGCACGTATGTAGCCTCTAGTAATATACATTAAGCATCTCTCTTGGACTTCAGGATAATGACAGGGGAGCATGAACATGCTAACAATGTCAAAAAGGCTTAAAATTTAGCATCCAAGCAATTCCTATTAATGCTTCTGTAGTTTTCAAGCTCTAAGTAGTATAGATTTTATGCAAATGCATTAAAGAATTCTAGCTTGGCAAGTACACCCAAGCAGGTTATTAAACTATATATACAGAAAGTGATAAATACAGAATTAAAAGAGTCCTTCCGCTTCTCTTCATAGCCTTGAAAATTGACAAAAAACTTGAGGACAGCTCTACAATATTAAACATTAGGTAACCTCAGGAGCTGGGGAACCTAACTACACAAACTGATTAAAATACTCAGATGACTTTGTAGTGTTTAATACAATTCAGTTCGTAGTCAAGGGCACAAGACAACATTTAACAAAAATAATCACATCAATTGACCTAGAAATCAAATGTAAATAGATATGAATACAATCTCCAAAATCTGTCTTTAAGTGAACATTAACCATTTATTCAAAGTTATACAAGAATTTGAAGGATAAAGTCTTCTGCAACAGGAAACCAACTTACAAGTTTCATGTCTCAGTTGAACTGAAGTGGAGGCGAGCGGGGTGGGGGGAGGGAAGGGTGAACAAACAAGTAAGTAGGCCCCATCCAGGCAGCTAGAAAGTAAAAAGAGGCTCAACAGCAGCCTCCTCCAGCTTGTTGTCCTCCCTGATTGCCTGCAAGTGTTGCGTTGGTGGCAGCATGTTGAGGGCCAATTTTTATGCCATTTGCCTGAAATGAAGTTTAATACACAGCATAAATACTTTAGAATATACTTGAAAAGCTGATTTTTTTTTTATTTAGAAGATCACATAACAAGTTCTCCTAATGTATGCAATAAACATAGCAAAGTTTGTAATTTTTTTCCCAGCATGTTCTTAGCAATTAAGTATTATTTACAGTAAGACGCCTTCCTTCTCATTTAAATTTTATCTCCATGTTACACTCTGTAGCTTAAACTCCTAAAAAAAACCCCACAGAGCAAGAACTGTATTTGAAAACTACTTGGCATATGGCTTAAAAATACATAGCGTTTGCTAAGAATGTATAACCTCTTCTGTCTTGCCAAAATCTCCACTAGTTTAATAGTTTAATATAAAACTTTTCCTCTCTAGACAGCATTTCTTTCTGTGTTGAATCAGCTGTAGAGGCTAAGGGCATACGAGTGTTCTGTGTCATCAATAATTTCTGTGATCCCAAAAGACATGGCTACTTGCCAAGAACCCACACACAGCGTAGCTCTTTCATTCATCAAAATCACACTTATATCTTAACCCTCACTCCCTCAAGTGGATTTTACCTAAAAATACAGCACTTTGAGAAAAGTAATACAGTAGCTTCAGAAATTAAGCTCTTAAGGAAACTTTGCGTCACAGCAAATCTCAGATTTATAGTGCTTGGCAGTTGTTCTGCAGCAGTGGTAGCCTTCGGGTTTCTGGCACTCGCTCAGTATTGACAGCAGCTGATGTGGTTTCTTTTCGCTCTTTGACTCCTCTTTAATAAAAAGCATGCCCTATGGCTCATTGGTTTTGCCCCCTCTGGGCTGATAGCAACTTCTTGAGGAATCAAGGAGCCAGATTTGGCATAAAGCCAAATAAGTAGCACGGACTGTTGGCTCTTGACAGCATATTGCAATCAAAGCTCCGTAAGGCACAGTAAAGCAGTCAGCTACTATATGAAAGTCGACAGATACAACGAGCATGCCTTTTCAGACACTCTGATTGCTCTCCAATTTACATTGCACTAACAACTGCATTTTCTTCAGGAAAGATGTGAAAGGGGATTTTAAATTTTTCATCAGTGAACTGAATTTAGGAACTGTTTCAACAACATGCACACACACTTTTCAATCAGAATTAGTTGAGAGGATTACTATTCAAGTCTTATTTAGTTACAAGTTTCCTGATGCATTACTTTGCATACCACTGAAGTTTCTCATTTTTTCCTCTCTGAAGTCATGAGTAATATTTTCAAGTCTCAATTTTCTCATGTTGAAATATATTGAGCAGAAAGAAATGAAACTACTGAATTTGAGTCCTGCCAATTCCCTCCCTACTCTGAATAATCCTGCAAGGACTGTAATGTTTAAGAGAAGCATCACAGACAGTCCGGACACACCTCTCCACAGAGCAGAAACAGAACAGTGGTGGTGCAGATTTTCACATGTGGTTTCACTAAGCACCTCAGCAACAATATTCAGGGACATGCAGGATAAAAAAAACCCCAACTCGATCTTCAGAAAAGACTGATCACCTCACATTGTCAAAATTTTTATCAGACTGGTAACAGAGAGCTTATACAATTGTAACATTTCTGTACAATACTAGAGTTATAAAGCAAGATTTTCAACAGCACAGTCATTCCAAAATTCAAGAGACATTATACATCTTTCTAGCTCTTGTTCCCCTTTCTCCAGCTCTCCACCCCCAACCCAAACAAGCAAAGGCACAGGCCCAAATAATGTGTAATTTTAGTAATGTGCATAAGCAAAATGGCTAATCTTTTATTCCCTACAGTATCCAGCCACCTAAACCAGGAACATTTCAAAAGTCTTTTATGTAACTCTCAAAGCAATCCCTCCCCTACACTGGACAGCTCATGGAGTGCATCTGGCATATCAACATGGTCCTCCATTTACATAGTGGAAAATTATCTTTGAAAACAGATGACACCATATGGAGAAGTGGATGAAAGTGGATTTTCTTCTCTTTTGGGGATTTATATTATTTTGCGATGCTTCATGGATGGATAGGGTCACTTATTTTAATCCATTTTTATCACAATGGCAGACAATTCTACATCCAAATGGAACAGACAAATCTTTTACTTTCCAGCCTTTTAGGGAAGGTAAATTTTGTATTTTTAAAAGCAGAATGTGAACAGAGTACTAAAAGTTACCTCATTATTAATGTCAAAAACACCTTCCTGGATTTTCTCGTAGATCTCCTTAGCAGTGTTAATAAATGCCTAAAACAGAAAAAAAGACCACAGACACAATGAATGCGATACCCTTTGGTGTAAGATGCACTAATTGGAATCAATCTCATGTGCAGTTGCTTCAGTGAGACTTTCCTACCTGACCTCTGCAGAAACAGGTATGACAACAGCATCCTATAACTCACCCTGAAGCAGCAATGGATCACACAGTGTTTATAAAAACAGTGGCATTTTCATAACATCTGTATTCTACAATCTGCTGTCCAGTAATTACAGGGAAAAAGTGGTTTTTAAGATATATAAATTACTTTTAAATTATTTATTTCTGACCCTTATGGATAGATTGTGTGGCAGATGGTTTCCCCTACCCTTAATATCTTTGTAATAGGCCACTCTAGATTAGAGTGCTTAGCAACATAAAACCACAGGGTACTTACAATGATGATGTAAGGATGCTGTCTGCTGGTTGAAACCTTACGCTATCATTTAATATTCACCTAATTTTAAGAACGTATTCTCTTTAATTAATCTTGCACACAATGGGCAATAGATATCTTAATAGTAGAAAGGAGAGGCCCTAGGTTTTATAATGACTTCTAAAAACCTATTGATTTAATTCAGAGAAAATACTTTGACACTCAGGTCTGAAAAAGTGACTGATATAAATGTTTTTGATTAAAGTTTACAATCAATTATTCCATTCTTCATCTCTCATTTAGCTTTATAGGTCAAGTAATGCCTAAAATAATGTATAATTTAGGAGGTGATTAACAGCAGCTAGTAATTACAATAAACATACAGTTCTTTTTGTTTTAAAATACCAACACCATGCAATCATACAAGACATGCTACCTTCTGCACAAGCCTATTATAGCAAATACAGATCTAATTCAAATATAAAAAAGTAAACAGGGTTCATGGAGAGGAACAAATCATACCTTTCCTCATTTCTACACTGGAAGCATTTGACTGCTGAACTTGCCACCAGAGCTTTGTTTCCTAATTAACAGGACTGATATGTTTTCACCTTTAAAGGCCTTACAGCTCCCCAGAGTAATCAATCTACTGCAGCTCAATTACTGCACCAAGCACACACCACAGCCAGTGAAGGAGACTTGAACGACTGCAGCAGGAGCAGAGAGATATGAATATGCATAAACTCTAAGTGGGTGATCGAATCATCACAGAGGGTCATGAGAATTTGCAGCAAAATAATGAGAAGAATTAATCATTGCAGATTCACAAGGCACTTAGGAAGCTAGTTCCTTTTTCAAACACGTGTTAGAGTTGAGGAGAAAAATTGGCTTTTGGCCAACTACGAATTGACTCAAATTTCTCAGAAACCAAAGTTTTCTATGTAAGGAAAAATATTCAAACTTATCTTTGTGCCTGATAACATACTAATTATTGTAACAGCCTCATATATGTGCCTACTGAAAGGTATAAGTCAACTTTGAAAATGCACACAGCCGGAATCTGTGAGGATCCTTACTTCTACTTCAGCGGGACATTAAACAGACCTTAAAGTCTTAAAAAAGCATTATGGTAACTTCATGTAAACAAGCACTTAACAACTGGCACTTCTAACTCTTCTAGAAGATGCTGGCTAAGTACACCAAGAGTCTCAAAATTAATTTAATGAGAGTTACATTAAATCTATAAAAATTACTTTAGAGCAACAAACTAGAATTTTAACAGACTCCAAACTAATACAACTGAGAATAAATTAACTTTTGGATGCTACACTGAAGAGCAGTCATTGTAGCAATGCATCTATCCTCACAAAAAACAGTAAAATGCACTGGAAAACAGTGCACAAACACAAAATTCCTTTTGTTACTACATGTGTACGGTACAAAGCAAAAGAGCATACTGAGCTCAGTTCAGTATATTTTAATATTAAACATATTCCAAGAAACTGTTGATCTGAAAAATCCAACTATTCCATTAATCTTAGCTCTATAATTTCAGTTCCCCTGTAGTCATAATCTGACTACCCCATTCCCATTAGTGATTCTAGTGCACAACGCATTTGGTGTTACAACAGCACATACTATTACTCTGCACAGCAAAATGCCAGGTTGCACTGGACCACAGAAATAATTCCTACTTGAAAACAAATTATGAAAACATAACACATAATAAGTCTACCTCACGTTCTCTTCTTTGTATGTATTCTAAAAAATTGCTACTAATCAGCCATGAAAAGAGACTTGAATCCCTTGACACTTCCATTTGTTTCTCACATCCATGTATTTTAAGTTAACTTATGGCTCAAAGTGTAAGCAGACCCAATCACCTGAGATCATCACTAAAACAGCAGTCTACCTGCTTCAAGAATATCGTATCAGATTTTGGCATTGCATGCTAGTGCCCCAATTAGCAAGGACAAGAAGGTGAACTTGGTAGAATTGACTTCTTCCAAAAATCTCTTTAAATACTGCATGTTCTCACTTACCTGGAACATGCAGTATAGTATAAACTGTTAATTATTTATGGGCAGTTTATCTTTTTTTCAGATTAACTGAGCCATAGATGCAGAAAGACAGAGCAATTTCCCCTCAAATCCAGTTTAGGCTTATTAGACCACATTCAGGGGACTGCAAGAACACAGCTGTAGCACCTCACACACCAACGTGGATCCAGGTGCAGTTCAGCCACTTCCACACAAGACCTCACCAGCAACCCCACAAGGGCTCAGCTGGCTGCCTATCAAGCCTACTGCAGTTGCATTGTACCTTCCTATAATGCTGCTGCTACTAAAACACTAGACAAAGATACTTGTGCTTTTCCATGCAAATCAGGTCCATCCAGGTTCATTTTCACCACTCCAGGGGAGGCAGTACCAGACTCAGCCTGCATTTATACATAACCACCTGAAAGACAGCAATGCCCAAGTACACACTAGTACTCATAAAACGAAGTGAGAGACTTTTGCAAAATCAGTATGTTAGACTTCCAAATATAAAAATCCTTGACTACATTTTGGGAAAATTCAAGAAAGCAATGTACCTTCAGGAAAATGTCTACATTTAATGTTTAACTCTTGGTCATTTTCTAAACCACAACTTACTGATGCTTTTATGCATGAGACTGCTGAATATAACTGTACCACAGCATTAAAAAAAAAAAGATTGTATACAAGTTATTCAGTGATTTGCTTTATTGCAATGCGTTTTTCAGTTGTGTGCTCATTATAACTAGGTTCCCAAGCAATAGCAATACCGCTTTAAGGAAAAGAGCATTACTGCACAATTGGGAAAGTGAGTCTTGCAAGATGTGATCTGCCTGTTGTATCATGCCTGAACCTACTGCAAAGCCAACAAGAGGCCTTTAAATCACAATATATCAGTATAATATCACTTTAGATTATTTGTGTAAGGAGTTTCCCAGATCATATTGCAACATGAGAAGTCATGTCTCACAATGCTTGCTCCAAAAAAAACCCCAAACAACACAAAACTGCAACCAAACACTACAGATACTGCATTTAAGGTAAATTAATCCTACAAACACTGAGCGTAGAACTAAATCAACTTCAACATTCATATAATCACACAAGAAAAACAAGTAATACAGTTTTACTACACTTGAGGCAAATTCAGGAAGAATGAATTCTGTAACTGGTAAAAACAACGCAAGAAACAGGTAAGGGAATAAGTTCCTGATAGCTCTGTCTCATGAAAGCTGTATGCAGGAGTAATAATAAGCTAGGGGCAGAATGTGAGTAGTACATTCAGTTTTCACTTGAAGATGTCAATAACGTAATTTGTCAGAAAGCTAATGGCAGGGCAAGAATCTGAGGACTTTGCTATAAGCTGAGCATAACAGGAAAAACTTGTAAATGAATCACCAATACTTTTCAAAACTCAAGACTTTACAAGTTCATCTCTGCCTACAATCAGGTTTGAGATGACGTTCAGCACGGCCAGCTCGTGGAACATGCTGCCCTCTGGTGGCAATGTTAAAATTAAATTTAACGCGTGGAAATAGAATCCAGGAAATAATGACAGCCCATTTTTTTTTCCTTACAATTACATGAGGAATGCTTAAAGATTAAACGTATCACAAATTCTAACGCGTGACCCACCCAACACCTAAAATTTCCTCCTCCTCCTCTCCAATTTCCTATCTTATCTTTTAGCAGTAAGATATGTTATAGTTAGATTATTCTACTATTTAAGAATGCATTTGGAAGGAGTAACATCATAGACAAAAAATGGATTTATGCCGAAAGCATTCACCATCCCAGTGTGTTAGTGGCGCTGGACGGCCACAATAAAGTGAGATTCCAAAGCTCTGAGTAGCTCTTTTATACACCCACAGTAAGGTAATGCTTTCTACAGCTACATGATCTTTAAGGAAGAAGCCTAGCACACTGAAAGGGATGCAGAGGGGTTAATTATAAGCAGTAGTAAGGTGCTATATAATGAACCCATACAACAAAAATCACTCCAAAACATTTGTAACCTCATATTTGAGGTATAAGTGCAATGATACAAACTAGAACTTGACAGCAATTTCTTTATGTCCCTGTTGAGGCACAATCTCTAACAAACTTATTGAGCTGGTACACACGACTAGAGCTCAAACTGACTTAAAAACTCCTGTAACTGTTGTATAGGAGAGAATATTTGAGAAGAAAAACCAAACAAAAAAACCCCAACAATCCCTCAGAACTAAAAATCCATTTCTCCAGGGATCTACAGGTCAGGCAGGCAGTAGCACACATTTTATGCTTTTTAGAAAGCCTGAAACACTCAGTTAAGACACTCAGTTGAGACATTTTATTCTCATCATACCATGAGATGCCCAGAAGCCCCAAAAACCACAGCAGAGCCATTGCTCCTTACCGTGAAGTTAGGGCACAATCCAAGACTTTGCCACAAGCAGCTAAAAGTTGTGTATCTTCATTACAGGTGTCTTGCCCCTTCTCCCTTCCTCAGCTGAACTGACACAAGCCTCAATCCCATTTTCTCGTGGGAGAAACTGGCTAAAATGTCAGTTTCACACAGCTGAAAGGTTACAGAACTTTGATTTCCAGGAACTTGAAGGAATACTGGTTTTAATACAAATTAATATAAACCCATCTTTTGGGTGGGTGTTTCTTGGGTGTTTTAAAAGACACATGACCTAGAAATCCTGCTCTTTTGCAAGTGCTAGTCAGATTACCTCTTGCATGTCACTTTACCTTGCTATGAAAATTATTAACATCCTATGACTTTCAAGTTTTATTAACTAAATCTCTTACCAAATTACCATGTCAAACAACTGCTTGCTTCCCAGTTATTAAATGTGTTCAGGAAGGGCTGGAAAGGAAATAAAGCATACCCTAAAAATCAGTTCAACTTCAGATGCCTTTTAAGAATCTAATCTTTCCGTGAGATTTTCACTTTCCCCCTTCAGAATATTACAAAAGGCGATCTCCTTTATCTTATCTGTGCCACTGCTGAAGCTACAGGAGCTTTGAATACTTGTTATCCGTTTAAGCAAAAGCATGAAAGAAGCTGCCTGAAGAGAAAATTAAGTTACAACTGAAACAGAACCATTGAATGACCACTGAGCTCCATGTAGCAGAAGTGCTCAATTGCCCAGTTAAAATCATGAGTCTACTCAGATTTAATCTTAAATAATGAATTCATTATGGCATTCTATTTATGTGCAGACAACTTGGAATAACACAAACAATGCTCTTAAGTTTGGCATAGGCACCCCTCCATATGGGAAACAACTTAGTAAAACCAACTCCCACACCAGGCACAACTCAAGTGAGACCAGCTTCTCAACAGTGATGTTCTCCAGCACTGCTTTGAACAGCATCCAGAAAACTTTCTGACTTAGGATTGGTCACATCATTAATCATTATTATAAGCAGCAGTCTGGATGAAATAATACACAAAATTACTGTAGCTTCCCAAATACAGCTAGGTGTCCTTAGTTCTTGAGAATCTGCACATAAATGGATTCAAACCACTGATAAGCCAGGGACAAAGAGTTAAGCACCATGTGCTATAGGGACTACATGGTCACCACGAGGTCATGCTGGTGATTCTACTCTGCCTCTGCCCAAGCAGTAAGCTCTCAGCAAATTCTGAACTGCAGGTTGCAGGTAAGAGCACCATTAATAATCATATACTACTGCTGAACTACCAATGAAAAAAACTAATGTGATAAAATTGCTAATGTATCTGGAAAAGAAGACAAAAAAAAATCTTATGTACTACATGTTGGTTTCATGAGAGGTCAGAAAGTAATGGATTAAAACAAGTGCAAATCTGCCCGGGGTTCAGACTCCAGACTTACTCACGTACAAGTGAAAAGCCTCCTCATGGTCATCATAATGTTTTCTTAGAAGAAGTAAATAAGCAACACTGAAGTCTGCAAACAGTGTTTTGGAGTGCACATCACCCATCCACAATTCAACACAGTAGAGCAAACAGGATAACCAAGATTCTAAAAGTTAACAAGATTCTACTGTGAGAAAGCCCACAGCCATGCATGTCAGAGTGTACACTGCACTAACCACAACCACCTTAGAAATCACTGAGCAGGAAAAAAAAAAAAGGCAGCACAAAAAGTCAGTAATATTCTGATAGCTGGTTATCTTTACAGCTTTAGACAGAGACTAAAAGGAAATCAACAACAACCTCCTGTTTAAATAAATATGATACCAGTGAAGAAACTAGCATTAATTGTCCTTGCACTGCAGTCAAAATTATAAGCCTGTGCCTAACCTCCTTCCAGTAATAATTCTATCCTCTCAGTGATGCAGAAACTCTTTTTACACAATCCCATTCCACATGAAATATGATGATTCAGCTTTGTGGTCACAGAAAGTTCTTACAAGTCTCCAAAGTAACTATGAAAGAAGAGCCTGCATCTACTTCACACTCCCTACCATCTATTACCTATTATGCAAATGGGGTAGAAACTTCTCCAACAGCCTTGTACAAAACAAACAGCCAACAGGATGTTTTCCACTCCTTATCATCCATTTCTATGCAAGACATAGGTGATGAGACATAATCCTAAAGAACATAACGAACAATTTTAAACTGTTTTAAGATCCAAGCACCAAAAAGGTCAATGCACTGCTCCAGCTACAGATTTACTAAAGTATTCCACAGTGGTGGAAATCGGGATTAAATAAAGGAAACAGCTTAAAAAAATAATACCAACAGAAGCCAAGTTGTTCATATAAAGAAACTGCTATAGGTTAGATTTGGCTTCTGTAGCTGTTAATTATTCTACATCATGCCACTTTTTTTGAGTTTACTGAGAACACCATTTGAGTAATGCATTTTACTGCCACTGGAAAAGATTATATCCTAAAGCTTTTCCACCAGAATTAGAAAGTTAGTACACGCACACCACTCATATAATCACAAGGAGAGGATTCTATGTGAACTTTTTGATGAAGAATGCAATGCTCATTTGCCTTCTGATAATCAGAGATACATTAGATATTGGACAACACATTCACTAGGACATTTTTTGATGCAAAAAGACATGATAATGCTAGAATCAGGTAGTAATGAATTCTGTGTCCAAGTCATCTGTAGCTTACTGTAACTTTCAAATAAACTTAGATAATTTATACCTAAAAGGCTTTACCAATAAAAGAATACCTAATTGGTCACACCCCATTTTGAATTTAGGATAGTTTTGGAAAAGAATAGGAGTAGATTATGTAGCACAAGAAGCTGAACTATACCATTATAAGAAAGGTCAGTGTGGATGACCCAAGTATGGGTTTGAAAGACACGTGAAGCAATCTTTCTGCTGTAAATAGCACTAGCAGCTCAGCTGGAGCTCTTGGTCCTCCACTGTACTTGTCTGGCTGCAACACAGTTTTCTTTAAAGCAGTCTGCATGATGCAGTGTTTTGGATTTATGACTCAAACAGCATTGATAACACACCAATGTTTTAGCTACAGCTGAGTGTCAAGGTTTTCTGTTTCTTACACTGCCCTCTCCTGACACTAATCAGGCTTAGGGTAGGCAAGATCGTGGGGGACACAAACTAGCCAGGACAACTGACCAGAACTGGCCTGAAGGGCATTTCATATTATACGATACAATGCTCAAGAATAAAAACCAAAGGGTAGTCCAAGTCGCTATTTCTCAGAGACTGCTGAGATTCAACTTGCTTGTAGAAAGTTGTGAGTGACTGCCTTTCTATCACTCTTCACCCATCTCTTTCCTTCATTGTTAAAACTCTGTCTCAGGCTCTGAGTTTTATCTTGCTTTGGCTCTCCTGGTCCTTCCCCCATCCTGCTGGACAGAGGCACTGAGCGAGCGACTTCGGTAGGTATTCAGCTGCAGCTGAGCTCAGCCCACTGTGACTACTTTTCAAGAAAGGAATGCAGTAAACCAAGGTGAGAGATGCAAGAACTCACATGTGTCCAGAAATGTGACAATAAGTTTATAGGCTAAACTTGAGAACCTAAGTTCTTTAAAGTAGCAAAAACTGAAAAACTTATTCAAATACACAGCAGACTATAGTAACCAAGACAATGACCTCTTCAGCAACTGCAGAGGATAGAAAATAGAAGCTGTGTGCAAATTGAAGATTTCTACCAGGTAGGAGAGAGGAAAGATGATGACAGCACAAATACCAAAGCACTGCAAGAGTGTTCTGGAGAGCTCATGATATACCAGGAGCCTTTAGAACAGGTTACAGTGACATCTTCCAAGAATATCAGTACTTGGCTTGCTTTGGACTAGGAAATCTATTCTAGCCTTATTTCTTAGATTTCATGGCAGACAGAAGTTAGCCACTTCTCTGACCAAATACTTCAAAAAACACAAGTACATTAACTAGGAAGTCTCAGTAATATAATTAGTGCTGTGTAATCAATTACAACATAGACATTGTCTATCTCATAATATAAAGAGTAGTTAATTCAAGTTAAGGAACCCAAAATCTAGAGGAATAGTAGCTATATAAACAAGTATAATTTAAATCAACTGTTTTAGTAAAAAGCCAGTGATGAGCAGTTACCTCCTCTACATTGGAAGCAGTTTTGGCAGATGTCTCCATAAAGATAAGTCCGTGCTCTCGTGCAAATGCTTCACCCTCCTCTTTCTTAACTTCTCGTCTAGATTCTAAATCACTAAGATAGAAGAAAAAAACCCAAAAGTTAAATTACATTGTCTAACATGTCCCTATACAGATTATTTTTCACAGACATGCTTATAAGCCTGAAGAGCCAAGAACCCCCATCAGAACTTGGGTATATAACTTGTCAAGCCCTTAAATAAAGTACAATTATTGTAAACCCTGCACATAGAGTATATGGAATAGTCACAGGCATCGCACTTAAGCTTTACATCCTAGCTGACATAAATCTTATCAAAGACCTCATGAAATAGCTCTCTACAGGATGAATGTATATTTACCTAGTTATTCCTTGAATACTAACTTTAGACATTGTATTTTCAGTACATATCATTCTCTTCTATTATCTACCAATTCAATACCATAAAGCTGAGCTGATAAAGGAGGTTTATAAATGATTTATTAATATTAAACATAATTTAAAAAATAATGTTTTAAATTCAGTAGCAGAACTTGGTACAGTCAATTTATTTTCTGATAAAAAAAATAACTTTAAAGCAGAAACAAGTTATTTCAAACTACATTAGGTGCTCTCTCCCAGTAAGTTACCATTTAGGTTGTGAAACTCCTAGCCCTCCAGCAGCAAAAGAAATTGAAGTGACTGTTAGGTATGTTCTTGTTCCTGCTTTCCAAGTAATTTAATTCAAAGTTAAATATTACCCAAAAAAGCAGGAAAAAACCCCTCTTGGATGGGAAAACTACAGACAAATCCATTTCTCCAAGTCATACATACACAAGTATTTTACCCTCACTTTTTTAAAAGATTATTTAAGAACAAGGAATTCACAGTTTGTCCTTCTTTGTAAGTATATTACATCTTGGGCAATAGAAATGATGTCTTTATTATTGATGTGTAAGTGTAAGATGTATATTTCAATGAATTTTCATCTAAGTTGAACATATAAAAATATCTTCTTAGATACCAATTTTTAACGAAACAGCTAAAATAGATATTTAATTAGCAGTCAGTATACAAAAGAGTATCATAGACTTCAGTGTTTGCCAACCTTGTAAGTATACATATATCAAAAAGACATAATACTCACTGTGCCATTTTGCAGCAAAGCAGATTTTTTAAATTTTTAATGAAATGCTAGCTTAGATGAGTTACAGAGCCAATACATTTCAGCACATTACTTAAATATTATAAAAAAATTGAAGATAATGATACAGGAAATATCTTCTCAAAACAACTTTGAAGTTGATGTTCGTTCTATTTAAGCACTCCCAGTATTAGCTGACAATATCTTTTTCAACTTGAGCAATGTCTTTATTTGCTACTACAATGCTAGTCTCAAAAATACCTTATTTAACATCTTGATTCACATCAGTGTTATCTCCATGACAGAATAAATAACTTTTAACTTGAAATAATGCAGTTGTATCAAAAACTGCAATGACAGCCCAATCAAAAGTAAATACTGATACCTAAACATTCTTAAAGATCTTTAACTGCTTCTACTAACCACAGTTGTCTTCCTCTCTCCATTCCAATAATTCGAAGCATTTGGTCTTACTACATCAATATAGCTATGCTTTGTTCTGGAAAGAAGATTAAGTACAGTATTTGTATTGTTTTAACACTAGTATTTGTAATGTTTTCAACAAACAGTCATTATATTCGAAATTAAATTCTCAATACTCTTTAAATCCAGCAATAAGTCAGTACTAGAAACTTATGTCAAGTGCACTTTTGGGAGCCATAAGAGCAGTATTTATTGCTTCAAAACTACTATGCCAGCATACACGTTCTTTCTGCCACCCGTCTCTAGTAGTATACCCTACCATAAGAACTCTTTCAAGATAATGCAATAAAATTGAAGGAGCATTCTTCCTGCTCTCCTTGAAAATATCCTTTAAAAAGCTTAAAACTTTTATGTTTAACTCTTAGCACTTTTAGTTCATGTGGCACCTTAATCTATAACAATTTACTGTGCAAATTTTAAGTATATTTATTGTTTGAATAAAACCTAGTTGTAACTGGGAATTACTGGGCTAGTTGCAAATAGCAAGCAAGTCTGCATCAGCAGAAAGTAAGACATGAAAATTTAGTTTAACAGCTAAGAATAATCAGAAAGAGTTACAGATGTCAATTAAGTATGCAAACTTATTTCAAGTAAACAGTACACTTTACTGTTTCTCTCAGTGCCATATTTTTACTCACACAAGTATAAAAACAGCTGGTCAGGGCCATCATGGGTTTATCAAAGCTTCATTTAATAATGCAAGATTACATTTTTATGTTGATTTGTCAAGATTATGCTTGACACATTCCTCAATTAAAAGGAAAGTTGTTAAGTCATTTACCAGATCACATAAAAAAAGTTGACAAACTCCACAATTACTTAATGGTTTTCAGGAGGAAAGAGAGTGGTGGGGCAGTGAAGGAAAATAAAAGGGAGAAGAGGGGGAAGAAGAAGAAAATAAATGTTCAACAGGCCCAGACAGCAAAACCAGACTCACTATCAAAGCTGCTTGTCAGTAGTATCTAAGAAACGACCTGCCTGCTCATGAAATTTTCAGGGGCACACATATACACCATTATGTCAACCGGCATCTTTACCTTCAAGAATTGCTGAGGCATGGAGACAAGTTCAAGTCATTTACACAAAGGCCCATAATTAATAGGTTATTAAATTCTGAGGTGAAACCTTTGATATTTTGAAAAAAATTCTGCATCTGCCAAAAAAAAATCTAGATATGATGCTACAGTTCACTGGATCAAGAACTAGAGGAATTACAAGTATACTCACTGATGTGTTTTTATTAAGACTTTCACTACAAAGTCTCAGCATCAACAGGGAATAACTTTATCATTTTAGACAATGTAGCTGATGAGAAGACCAAGTAATGAACTGATTACAAACTGGGTAATACTTCACAATTTTAGCTGAATTTTCATCACCCAATGAATTTACCAGGAAACAGTGAAAAAGCATTCTCTGACCCCAATCCCAGCTAAAAGGTAAAGAATATGGAAAAGGTTTGTAAATCAGAAGAGTCTTGATCATTAAGGTATGCAGTTCTTACATCTGAGAGAAGTTTTTGATGTGAGTCTTGTACTACAGGCTTTTTTTTTCTTTAAATGACATTTTCTTTGATGTGACACTTAACCAAAAACTAAAGCACTTTAGAACACCTCAACTTAGGGATCATATGCTCTTTATTAGGGAGAGATCTAGGTGTTTCTAACCGGTGATTCCAGAAACAAAAAAGCATAGCAAGAAAATAACTCATATAATCCACTGCTTCAGGTATCTGCAATCAATCCTTTGGAATAAAATTACTTCTAAATCAGATACTCAGAACAAAACATAGATGATCCATGTGCTGCAATTGTATTAGTCTAAGTAGAATAGGAAAGGTTTTAGGCTCACTACAGAACTATACACAGTGACAGAAGGGAATTTAAAGTTAACATATTGCCTACAAATAAGAAAACCCAAAAACTGAAATACAGAGAAGTTACATCTTTCCCTCTTACTAAACAAGAGCTAATAAAATCTTACCTTTTGTTTCCAATAAGCATTATAACCATGTTCGAATTGGAATGCTGACGAGCATCTTCTAACCAAGTTGTCAAGTGGTTGAAAGTGTCCCTCCTACGTATAGAGGAGAAAGAACAGTAAAAGCAGTATTTTAAGAAATCTTTCCCCTGTTAGTCTGTTTCCCTACTTGAATAACCAACTCATTTATTAGTGCACATGCTCTAGGGATAAAAAGCCACTAATCCCTTTGTGAGAGGGAGAATGGGCGAACAAAAATTTAGCAAACAAGGAGTGTTAATGAACTCTGTCTCAAAAGTAATTGAAAACATGTTTTCTACAAAGAGTAAAGAGGATTCTTAGAGCTGTAACAATCTGTAATTTTATACACATATAAAAATTGAATAGAATTTTAAAAGTATCCATCAGTTTCAACCAAGCCAAAACAGTACAAATAAACACACTCATATAGTAATATTTGTTTTACTGAAAGCAGAAAATGGCTGATCATTGAGTTTATAAGCTGAATAATAAATTTAGTAGTAAAATCTTTTAAAGCGAGGTATGTGAATGTGACACACAGGTTTTACAGAAGGTGTAAACTAAGCAATAAATCCCATGTTTGTAGAGTGGTTTTAAGATATCGTATTTTTTTATGAATCAAAGATTTATTTACTGGAAATCAGTTACTTCCTGATATTTCAATGTAATAAGAGAACAACAGGAAAAGCATCTAGAAAATCTCCAGTACAAGTGGTTTCTCAATGCAACAAGAGCCAAGACCCACAAAAGGAGGCAGACAACTTTATAGGACTTTGGAGCCTGAACATTTTCATTAATCAGCCAGAGTACCCACAGTTTTACAGATAGACTGTATATAGCTACTTTATTTAACATAGCAGGGAAACTTTGGAAACTTCTGAACAGCTACTAAAAAAGTATCAGATTAAGACCTGTATTTATCAAACTTCATAAACACAGCAATGGGAGACGTTCCTGGCATTCTATATGTAACCAAACTTACATGTTTTACTATTTCACTCCTTTGCAGAATAGCACTTCAGTAAAAGTAATCTGCTATAATTAAAGGAAAAATATCCCACATGATAAGAAACATTAGAAAGGAATTAATGAAATACTTTCAGGTAATTCTCTATAAAGGTAATCCAGAGGTTGATAGTCAATAGTTGATAAAAATACTTTCTCTCATTCTTCCTGAGATTTTATGCATGGTTTCTCAACTACCATGCAGAGCAAACTGGGAGTATATAGGTTACATATACTATATCCTGACCTTGAGCACTTGAAAGAAAAGTTGACACAATGTTAGATTACCAGTATCTATATAAAAAGTCAAGCCAGACAAGACACTTGGCACTACTGTACACCATAGCACAATTCTACAAAGACATATCATTGTAAACCAGTTGGCATTCTCACCTTGTAATGTCATACACTAGCAAAGCCCCTGCGGCCCCTCTGTAGTATGATCTTGTGATGGAACGGAAGGACTCCTGCCCTGCCTGTAGAACATAAAGTTTCATTACTTCATATCTAATACTTATTTTTTGTTCCTAAAAACCATGAACTTAGAATCACAGTATCATAGCATTCTACTTTTGAGAGATGGGGATAAAGAAGAGCATGGATGGGAAATCAGAAAGGGGACAACCAGGGACAAAGTCTCCAACAGTAGCAAGAGAAGGCACATAGGGAGAAGACACCAACTACAGCACAGTGCTGTTAAAAAAAAAAAAAAAAAAAAAAATCGGAACAAGACCTTTAAACCTTTTTTGGCAATCCCTGACAACCCAATTTACTGAATGGCTTCACAATACATGAATCATTATTAGAGCACAGAATGGACTCCTAGCAACTAAGCTCTGAAGACAAATTTGAAAGGAAGCAAATAACCCAGAGCTTCACATTTGAATTCAATAACCCGCTCCCTGGGGCAGCTGTTGACACTAGAATAAATAAAGTCCATTGTAAATAAATGATGAATGACATCTTTACGCCCACCATCTGCTGGTGTAAAGGTTGTTGGGAGGCCAAGGATGCAGATTTTATCCGTTATATCATAAACTGCAGCCAGCTTTCAACAGTCTTCAGATGGAATTCTTTCAGTAATCATTTTATTAAGAAAAAACAGAAAATGGTTGTGAATTCAATTTTACACAATTCTGGTCCACAGTTAATCAATTTCCTCTGTACTTGGTAAATAATACTTGTCAGAGCAGCTACAGGATACAAAAGTCATCTTCATTCACACTGTGAAAAACTTCAGAGAGTCTACATAAATTAGATAGTTCTCTCATAGAAAAGTATTCTGTAATCAGCATCTAAAAGAATAGTCCTGAAAAATAAAGATTCATGGTTGCCGATCTTGAGGTCCTCGTGCTCATGTTTTTCAGAAGAGCTATCTAGCACATGACACTTGCTAGAAGAAATATTCTGATATTTAGCAATAACAGATGCTTTAGCATAATTCAAACATGTTTAAGAAATATTAATGCTGAAAATACCCTATGTGCAGTAAATCTGTAAAACTATAGGAAATTGCCCAGATTTAAAAACATCAAACACAAGAACGAAATATTTATCAAATGCAAGGAACCCTTCAGCCATGCCTACAAAATGAATATATAATTTTTTTCTTCTCACAGTTACTATACTTTTCTTAATACTAGATCTTGAATTAAAAGAGAACTTGATCTAGATACTGTCACTCAACAAGAACAGTGGCACAACAAGTTTAGATGTGTTCAGTCTTCAGAAAGCATCCTTATCTTCCAGAATAAACACTATCTTCTATTTAGGAAAACATGTAATCTTACCCATTCCAGAGGAAACTGTTATAAAATACAGTACAACACACTTAATAGTTTCAACACCAGTAGAATATATCCACATATGCTCCTAGCCAAGAGTCCAAGTACATGTTCATGTAAACTTTGGCACCATCTTTATGTAAACTTTGGTACCATCTTTATGTAAACTTTGGTAATAGAATACAGACAACTGAGGCATGCTGGTTCAGGGGTCTGACCAACCCCCAGCTGCTGCCAATGCCTGGATAGTGAGGGTCCCACAAGAGACAGCCTTCCAGGGGTCTAGAGCCAGGTAACCAAGCAAGTAGTGCCTGAGGTTTCAGGCAGTCAGCTTTTTAGAGGTGACTGCAGCTCAGCTTGCCGTTACCCCCGTCAGATGCAAGCACAAGAGACGGGAGAAGCCGTGTGGCGTTCCATAGAGTTCTTTATTGGCAGGCTTCTGTGAAGGTGGCCAGTGATGGCCTTGTCCAGCAAACTGGGCAGAAGCTGGGTTTTTTATAGGGTAGGTGAGGATTGGATTTAGGACCAATAGGGTAAGACCAGGGTGAAATGTCCAATGGTTTTACAAAGAGATTACATGGGGTCCTGAAGCAAGAAGAGGTCCCTAGTCTATCTTCCATGAATAGGCAGCTTTCTCTTATCTTAGGAAACAGATCTCCAGGGAGGAAGCCTTCCAGAGGACAGGCTTCCCTCCATAGACAACCAGTAGAATACACCAAGAAATAGTAAAAAACAAATAACCAACAGTTTTTTAGTGCTAATACTTGGTTTCCTACATAGAAATTCAAGTAAGCTTTACCACTTTTTCTTGGTGTGGCAGCTAGCTTAAGTGGATGGTAGATAAATGAAACATTTCCCCGCTAAACAGACAACTTATTGTTACCAGCGTATTCCATACATTGCCTAAAATCATACATGACCTATGCTTCACCTAACACATTAAGATTGCCTGTTACACCTTGATAAATTCCACCCTGACATGTGAAATTGCTCACCTCCATGAGTAAATTAGTCATGCTCAAGCAATATTGTCAGAGGTTCTAGCAGATCTTACAAAAAATGTATGAATTGCAAATTCTTAAAAGAATCACGCACAGAAGTTCAGTATATAAATTCTGAAAGTACTGTAATAATATTAATTGTGCCTCACTTGACAATGGTGAAAATTAAATATTGCTTCCTTAAGAAAAGGGTGGAAAATGGTACCTTCTTTGGCGAAGGGATCACATTTTCTATATAACAATAACTAATTTATACTTACATATACCAATGGACCACACAAACTCCACTCCCCTTATTCTAAACAAAAGAAAACTGTGTTTCTGTAAAGAAGCTCCATGATACTAACATTTATTTTATCTATAACATGAAAATACATTATAAGAACACCTTTTATATAGAATTAACTGGCTATTTTAACAGTATCATTCTGCATGAGATCTAGAAGGTCAATATAGGGTCAATACAGAAAGTCAAACATAGGGCTAGGCATGCAGAATACATTCCACACCACAGCTTTTTTTTTTAAGCATCATTGTTACTTCCTCATCTGACAATTTTCTCTATCCACTTCCCTATTCTCCAAGGGGGACAAGCTATTTCAAAAGTTAAGAGAAGTCAAAACTGAAAGAAAGAGTATGCTATTAGCCAAAACTGACTTAAAAAACTATGAGTGCGCTATAACTGTACTTTATTAGTCTACATAGTAGGACCTACCCAAGTTTAGCTGCTTGTTACAAGGAACAACAGATATAAGCAGCAGTATAGAAGCTCAGTATAAATAAAAATCAGCTTCAATACCAGAGAAAGGCCCCTTATCTTAAGCATAATTTTGTTATTACCATCCCCTTCATGTTCCTGTAAAATCCAGCACTTGTTTTTATCTCTCTTCCATATTAAAAAGCTTTGTCTCACAGAACAGTTGAGGTCAGAAAGGGACCTCTGGAGGTCCCCTATTCCAACCTCTCTGGCTCAAGTAGGGCCATTCAAAGCAGATTGCCGAGTTCCACATCCAGATGGTGGGGGAGGCAGGGGGCTGTGGTGTCAGGAATAGTAGGGACAATAGTCAGGAGACAAATGTTAAACAGCATGCTTGCCAATGCCATATTATATCCAGTACAGGTGACGCAAGCTTTTGCTCCAACACAATCCCAGGTTATACCCACTGTCAGAGTTACACTGCAGCAGAAATGGGAAGATGGAGGATGCTTCTGGCAATAGCCAGACAGCTACTCCACACAGAAACTCCAGCTCAGACATGGCTGCCTGCAGGAACCTATAACTGCAACTGAGCAAGCCTGAACACTGCTCCTCTCTTCAGAGAAATAGGTGCCATGTCTGACATGAGTAGCTCACTAATCATGAAAAAATGTGAACCTCTGATAAAGAAGAAATGTTTTAAGTGCTAAGTAACATTCTTTTCTGGCTGTTTTCTACTCTGTAGGCTTTTACAATTCATACCATAATGGTTCATAGAAACAAACAAACTTACTGATAGGAGAGACTTGTCTATATAGACATAGTTGTAGAAGTCATCAGTCTTCAAGCAAATGCAAAAATCTTCATCTCTCCTTCAACTGCACACATATATAGCCCATGTGCTTTTCCAAGCGTATTTCAGTAGAGAGACAGAAACAATTTGAAAATAACAATGTAAGCAGATCATGAAGCATTATCAATCACCTCAGGTCACTAAGATGCATGGAGATTTAGGACACCCATTAAGTTTTCAGGAACATTCAAGCTATGCAACTGTGTTATCATGGACACAATATCTCTGGCCAGTAACACTCCAAGTGTTACTATTCCCACAGGAAATCTTGGGGTCATTTCCAAGTATGAGCTGTAGTTGCACCAGTTGCAAAATGCACAGGCAAGCCTTCGTTTTCAAAAAGAGTTACTTGCAAGTCCCTAAAATGCATATTTTTGAATCTATATAGTAAGGAAAAACATGAAAAGAGCCATAATGCAAGACAAGAAAATAGTAAAAAGCCAGCATTCACAACAGTGTATCTCCCTAGAAAACAGTTCATTAGTTTTGCTAAATTCTCTAATCTCAATGCAGAAGAATTTGTGAAGTTTCTTCAAGGACCAAGTTATCTGAGAATACCCATGCAGGCCATCAGCATGCAAGCTGACCAACAGTTTTTATTAGGAGGGAATGTTATAGTACACATCAACATGCAATATGAGAACTACAACACACCTAGCTCTAGATGCCCTCACTCTGAATAGAGGCATACACGTGTGGTACGTTCAAAACTGGTGACAGAACATTTCATTCCTGTTGGGAGTTACTATGTACCTGTTTACACTCTGCTAAGTTACAAAGAAGACTAAAAAGAAATCTAAGAAATAACCAACTCACAAGTGTCACACCACCTATGACAGCTGCCAGCTGGGAACTACTCCACAAAGCTGATCCCTGGAATAAAATGTTCCAGAAACAAAAAGGAGCAATACATACCTTTAAATATAGTTTTGAAAGTTATAAATACATTAACAGCCTCTTAGTCACATGTCAGCTTGTTTATACAAATGCATTACTCTTTCCTGCAATCATGTTTCCAATCCAGAAAAAAAAAAGAATTTTACGGTGGTTTACTAGCACGTAGGACAAAAAGGCACAGGAGAAGTGTAAAAAAATAAAAAAACAACCCCTGCTGTTTTGAGCAAAGACATTCCCAAACAAAAACAGAACTAAAAATGCTTATGAAGAAGAATCTATCACAATATATGAAAGTCTCAGAATTCATGTAACAGATTTAGGCAAGTTACATGTTGCTTGAGAATAATCCTGTCAGCATGCAATAAGAACTGAAATTTCAGGAGGACTAAGGATCCCCAAGGATGAAACTGTACCTATGTCAGATACTTTGTACATTTGCCTTTTTCTTCTTTTGGTGTTGAATAAATGCCACTTAGATAGCCAAAGCAATTCCCAACACATCACAGAACAAAGCTTTAGCCTTCCATTAGCAGAAATAAGGCTTCTTTCAAGCTATAAATATAAGTGTATTTGAAACCTTTATGGTTGTAAGTAGAAGCCCTCACTAAAACAGGAGTCCTACTGTGCAAAAAAGTGATTAATACTTCTCCCATTTAAGACCTTATCCTAAGCAAGAGCTTGTTTTTGTAGAAATCTTGGAAAGCATGGATAAACTGCCAAGAATCAAAAAATAATTCAGAAAATAACATGCCAATACTACAGTATTTCAATAACCAAATACATTTAAGCATGACAGAAGTTTATGAACACTAAGCTAGAAGGTATATTAAGTTGCCATAGCTTCCTAAGTAACAGCATGGGTATGAACTTAAGCAACTGGCACTGAAGTTCAGATGACAGTTGTATTAAACAAACAGCAACAGGAATAACTATTAAACAGACAAATCTCCCTGCCTCACCCTTCAACCCATGGATCCAGAAATACGTTAATCCTCCCACGTGGCAGCAAACACAGTCTGAGACTGATGATCAGACTACTTTCAGAAACTAAAACAGATCCTCTTAAGTTCTTCAGGTAACTTCACAGCAGTTTAACAGGGGACCATGAAATGCAGCCATATGCATGCAGGTACCATGGTTAAAGAGGCAAATTAGTAAAAATCTAGTAAAAAATACACCCATTGTCCACAAACATATGAGTATGCTCTGACTACCACGGCCAAGTAGAAAACATCATGACATAAACAGCTAGTAAAGAGCTCTTGAGGGTGAACACTACACCCTAGCAATTATCACAGTCACTAGGATGCATATTCATTTCATGAATGAAGAGAATTTTATTTGGTTCTAACAGATCCAATCCAATTGCAAACTCAATAAAAATATCTTAATTTCGAAGAACAATTAGTATATTGAGAATATCCGAAAGTGAAATATGCCTTTAACAGTTATGCCTCCAGTCTTCCACAAACATGGTTTTCTATACAAGCTCTCAACTACTAGAAAACACTATCAATCCAATTAGAAAGTACACTTGTATGGAAATCTAGCAATTATTTGAAATTGAAATGCAATTATTTCAGATATTTAGTCTAAAAAAAAACAAAGGTGCTATATATAAACATAATAATGAATTAATGTTTTTAAATCATGGATTTCCATGAAATAAACTGCAATAGGTATTAAAAATATAGTATTCAAGTACACAGGAAAAGTTTTTTATACAAATTTAGAGAACATCAGCATTACTTAGTGTCATCACAGATCTCTCCTAATGCAGTGTGTGAGAGAAATATCCTCTTTCAATTACTGCTTATTTTTCCTCATCAACAATGACTTGTTATTAACAGCCAGTGCAATACAGAACATCCCCCTCAACAACAAAACCAAGGCCACTGACTCAGCCTGGTAACGAGCCCAGCTATCTCTCTACAACAATCAACTTTTTCTGAGGAGAAGCAGTTTTAGTATTTCTTAGTGTTATGCTGCTGCCACAAGACAACCAACCTTATCTACACAGCATATTTAAACTCAACAAGCTTAATAGCTTCCAGAACAGTAATTTCAATCCTTACTAGTTACTGTAAAATGACTTTTAGTTCCCTAAAAGTTAGATGTGCAGCTGACACTAGCTCAAATACCATACTTCCACAAAAGAGCTGCTTCACTTATCATAATAGGCAATTACCAACTAAGCAGTTTGGACAAAAGCCTCTCTCAGTCCATCCAACTACTGGAAGCCATTACTAAAACAAAAGACGCAAGAAAATAAATAATATAGACACTAAAGACAAGCAAACAATTTGGTCCAATACCTCCTCTTTACAGACCTAAAAATACAGAAAAGGAGTGAAACCCAAAGACTCACAGAGCTAAACGCCTGGGCGTGCCACAGCACACACAGCAGCAAGCTTGCAGAGCCCAGCAGTGGGGAGATCCAGAACAGCCTACAGCTGGGAGAGAACAACAGGACACTAAATGCTTGTGCAGACATGAACAGCACTAGAGCTGAGACTGCAACACATTAAGAATGCAAAGGTCACATTGAGTATCTTTTATAGAATGTAGATTCTTGTTTCTGGGGTTTTTGCAGGGGAAGGGGCTGGGGCTAGGTGTGTTTTTGCATCAGACTACTTCTACTAGACTACCAGCTCACAGGACCAACACTGGACTACAATTTCTAATAGGCATACGTGCATTCCTTAAGTATATCTTCCAGTCTGGCCTCATCCAAAAGGAATTCAGTTCGTGTACACCCACATGGAAAACAGACTACAGTAAACAGAACTAACTTCCATAATTTGCTCCTAATCCAATCTAGGATGACAACGAAAATGTAAAATATTCTGGAATTATCATACAAGAAGGACAAACAAATGGATCTCAGAGACATGTAACAGTGATAGCTTCAGGTGTCCCTGTAAGGTGCAACATACTCCTGTAGTGAGGTATGCTGTAGCTTCCATATGTTCCTGTTACTACAACACACCTTTCCTTGGGGCCGCAGTGATCTGCTGAAGACAACACAAAATGAGCACTGTTGCACAGAAATATCTGGCAAGAAAAACCTGAATTTTAGTGTTTGATTCTCTTAAGCAAGCAAGTTCACTGTTAAGCAATCCAAACAAATTTATCGAGTTCTCCACTTCTTGTATCTCAGCTCAGGATGCATCCTATTTAGTCATGGATTAAAAGCAGTGTATAAGGCTAGCACCAAATCAGAGAAGGGCCAGTGCTGTGACTCAGTAAGCACCAACCAAAAACATTAATAGTTCATGTGTTTCCTTAGCAACAGGTGTAAAATGAACCTTCTCTCAAACAGAAGTTGTTACAGCTTAATAAATACAGAGATAACACCAGTAGCAGCTACCAGTTTCGGCTAACAGAAAACCAAAAAAATGCTCAATGCAGATAGAACAGAGTAACCTTGGTCATTACGGACATTAGGGTACCTTAACACTCGCAAGTAAAATATCTCTTGAGAATTAACATATCCCGTTTCTTATTTTTGCTATTCCTTCAACACCTTTGTACCCAATGATGCAGTGGAATTTAGATATGCTGACAACACAAGACTGGATTAGAATAGAAACAGCCTGTGCTTTAAAAATCAGATTATATACAGTAAACTTTTAACTATGGCCAGTATACTGTCATTCACTGCACACAACTTATAAATTATTAAGTACAACACCTGAACACAATCTACTCAGTGTAACTTTCAATAATACTTTTAATTTATCTATGATATACTTAAGAAGCTAACCAGAAAAAAAATCCCTGCTCAAACAGAGTTTATACCTTATAGTCAAAAGCACTTGAGTTGCCATTTTGGCTGGACAATTTGCATACATTCAAGACAACAACCAGACTGCAAAGAACCACTGAGTCAGAGGCACCAGGAAAAGCATGATCTACTGAAACATAGTTGAAGTTCATTCGCATCTTAGGAGATTAACAGAATCAGTTCCAAAGCCAGTGAAAGACAGTAGTAAAACTAGTACTTTTGCCTACAGACAATCTGCCCCCATTTTAGAAAACAAGGACTAACACAGGTATGTAGTCACATAGTCACAGTATATACTAAGGGTTTGATTATAAAGCTACTTCTTATGCAGAGATTTGCTTGTTTATTGAACTTAATGCTCAGCCATCTTGATAGTCTACAATCCACAATTACAACAGTAAAATTGCCCAGGGCAGAAAAAGCCTAAAGCAAGCTGACCATATCCTTCTGCATCTTTTTCTTAGAACTTCCAAGGCAGCACAAGTGTTAGGTAAAATAATTATGGTCTTACCCATGAAGTTCACTAAAATATTACGTTTATTTACATTTTTATATATACATGCACATATGCAGGCATGCATATATGAATGTATGTTCCTTCACTGATTTGCTGTACCAAAAAGAGCACATACATGAGGCTAGGGATTGTGTACCTGTCAGTCTCTAAAGGTATCCAAAAATGCTTTAGGAAAGGAAACAGGCAATTCTGTCTAAGGGAACAGTCAAACACATCTAAAAGATACATCTACCTGTATGAACATCTTAAACATGCTTCTTCAAGTGCAGACAGTGAAGCTGACTGCTTTATAGTTAAGTGACTGAAAACAGAAGATTAGTCAATATATGTTCTTAACTGGAATCCCCTCAAAAGTCAAAGTCTGAGTTTTGGAAGGTGTTTTGAAACTTAAAGCATTTACCAGTCCCCTCTTGACTGAAGTATTTATTGTCTTGAACTTGTGTTCTTAAATCCACTATGAAAAGTGAGCCATGTGTTTTTTTCTACCTTGGAAACATTTCCTCTAGAGAACTCTTGATTCAAGGTCCCAGACGCATCACAATTTTACAACAGGATTTTGTATTTACAAAATCTTGCATGAATGCACAAAGAAAGACTGTTCAGATAAATTCTTGGTAATACAGAAGACTTTCACCAAATAGTGAGACAGTAAGAATTCCAGTCTTATATATCTGACAAAGCGTTGTGGAACTTACAGTGCAAATGCTAAATAATACATCACACAAAAAAAAAGCATATTACAAATTTTTAACTTCAGATACCAAAGAAAGCTGCATGACAGTCTCTGGATGCTGATGATAGAGAGCTTCGCCAGAATAAAGGAAAAGCTAGTGGAGCAATATGTTTAAACAATTTTTATGTTTAAACAATTTCATTACTTACCGTGTCCCATATTTGAAGCTTTATCTGTTTTCCATCAATAGTTATCATTCGAGCCCCAAATTCTACACCTGAATAGATTTCAGAAAAGATTACATTAGTACACATCAGAAAGAAGAAAGTCAAGTACTACAAAAGCAAGAATTCAAGTTAAAGTTCAGTCAATCCTGTAGGAAAATAATCTCTTTCACAATTTATTTTAGCCAATTTTCCAGCTGCTTGAAAGAGCTTTCCAGAAGAAAGGTAACAGTTACTGTCCAAGTGTCTGGGTGGTATTTCCAACTAAGTTTTCAAAACCACTTAGTAGTGCTAGATTAGATGGAGAAACACCTCTTGAATGCAAGCAGGAAATTGAAGAGTCACAGTTATTTTAGCACTCTATCAATGACAGATTGCTGGGGCCAGTTTAGAAGAAATTAAACCTACAGTTCTTTATCAATATGATAATCTATTAAGTGAGCATACAAAGAGTCACCTTCAACAAGATAAATTTTATTACTGTATTAATTAAAACCCACCAGTCTTTAGGAAAAAAACTACTTCCAAAATTAATTATAGATCAAGTTTTATCACTGAGGGGGGGAAAAAAAAGAGTGTTCCAAATAAACAAAAGTAACTTTTTCAGTGGAAAAATTCAGACTTTTATACTATTTTCTAAAATAATTTTAAGATCATTAACAGTAAATGAAGTATAAATTGAGGCTATAACTGCAGTAGTTAAAAATCTAACAAATGGCTAGAGGTAGTAGACATATTTAAAGGCTATCAACTTTCCATTAATCTGTAACTATTATTAAAAAAAAAAGATCTGCTAGCTGAAGTTTCACTAAAATTGGTCATTGTCTATACCTGGACTCAAAATTTTCAACTATGCATCCCTAAGTTGAAATATTCCAAATGTCTCTTCAAAAGCTTGCTTAGAATATTTGAGGGTGCAAACCTGCCTGTTGTGGAATGACTTGGGGAAGGGGCAGAGTTCCGCAACAGAATATTGGAGTCAAATAAAAACCATTGGCCAAAGACCGCTGTGCTCTTCAGCAACCAAATAACTTGCAGCAACTGTATGCAACGAAACTGAAAGAATGGAGGTAGAGAGGCAGCAAGGAGGAAGCAGATGAATGACATTGCTCTTCCTAAGTTGACTGCAAAGCCAGGGGAAGGTCCTTGGACTACTGCACATATAAACGCTGAAGGTTTTACCTGATCTTGAAATGTGGCTACAGAGCTGCTGATTTAAATCCAACAATCATCTTAAATCCACAAAAAAATTACAGGAGTATTTATCCTATTCCATCAAAATACATGACAGGAAAAAAATACTGAATTTGAAAAAACATGACCAATTTGATGACAAGCTTGTTCTCAAAGAAGGAATAGAAACTGATCCAGTTTACAATAACAGCATGTCCTATGGGCAGTGGGAAAAAAAAGCTAGAATGTTTACAGTGGTTTATTCAATCTACACATTTTTCCAGGACTTTTAATACAACCATTAGGGCATTTATTAGTTAAATTCAATCCACCCCATCTCACCCCACAGAGGCATTCATATGACTTTCAACTCATGTTCTTTATTTATCTGTCTTTCCAAATCTGGGTAATTGGGAGAACCTGGCTAAAATACACACATGCCCTTGCAGTTAAGGAGTCATTTCCAGCCTCTCCTGATGCCTTTAGGGACTACCTAAAATACAGAGGCCAGACCAAATTAAGGGGAATAAAAAGCAGTTATATTTATTGAAGGGCCTTCAAGTACATCTTGGGCAAATGAAGCCCTCTCCCCTTCCCCACCCCCCAGGAGCTACACCCAAAAATTGATGATGTGTCACACGTTTTCCTACTTTTGTAAGTTTGGTCCATTTGCATATTGGAGGTTAATATTCCAGTTACAAGCTTCAGACATTGAAGTAATTTACCCCAAGTTTGCTCCCCCCACAAATCACTTCTGTTTACATTTTTGGGGCCTGAGACAGTTAAGGTTGTCCTTGATTCCAAGACTTAAGAGAGGAATTGTTTTGTCTGACCAAAATGGGAAAACAGTAGCTAACACACTATATGGAGTTTAGAGTTATACACTAAAGAACTGCAGGATTACAAATATATGAAAAATGTAAAAGCTAAAATCCTTCTTTCCTCCTTTTCAAGCAGCTTCCCAGGCTCCATTACCACATCCCTCATTATGCTGTTTCTAGGCTCAACCTCCTCAACTTACTAGCTTCAATTTCTGCTCTGCTCCCAGATTTCAGCTAGCTGTATGCCAAGCAAAGAACTCGCACAACAGCAATCCTGCTGAGGTGAAGCTGCTGTCCAGAGCGTATCAGTCTGAGGTGACAGGGCTGCCAAATGCATGAGTGATACATAAGGTGTCATATATTTGGCAGGCCTAAAGTAGAAAAGAAGTCATGCCTCCCTAAAGTACTCTCAGGCTCTTTATTCAGACAGCCTATCTGTTGCCAAAATCTCACAAATATCTAAAAACTGCTGTTACCCAAAGAATTAGAACTGTATGACAGGCATACACAAGGTGTGGAAGCACTGTCAAGAGAAAGTAAATTCATAATCAAACCACCGGATATATTCTGTTATGTGAAGAAAATCTGTTTCTATTTCAAGCAGCTATTTTAGTCCTCCTAAACATAGGAAGCCTACCTACTCCAGGGCACAAACTAAAAATAGAGACTAGGATACATTTTGTGCAAGGCTCATGATAAAAGTGATAGGTTCCTTGAAAGAACATCAACAAGTTGAAAGGTTCTGCAACCTCCTCTGAGAATAGCATCTGTTACGCTTAACAGCAAAACTGATCTGCAGACTAAACTTGCCCTCAGAAGAATTTAGTAGCACACTATTCCTCTTATTTTGTGTGGAAAGATAAATAAAAGTCTGTATTGTTTACTGTAGTTAGATCAGAGGCAATGTGCCAATACGTATTCATTCCCCCAGTATCAAATCATACCTAATACAAATACCCGGTCCACATCCAGTTCAAGAGCTGGGAAAGAAAATCCCTATTCCTTCCAAAAGCAAATATACTCACACTTCAGTCCTCTATTCAAAAGCTAGTCTTCCCAAATAATTTTTAAATTCATCTTTAACGTTAACTTTGTTATAGTTTTTCCGTAACTTGTCTTCAAGGTTTTGTGGCTAGGTTAATATTACTTTCCCTAGTGGAAAAAAGCCACTTCTATCACCATCAATGCATTTCAAGCTTGGACAATTCTTCTGTACCCAGTTTTCAGCTTCTTTGAAGAAACAGTTCAGATACTGCAGCTATGAACGTTTTTCATTGTTTCAGATTGTACCCTGCCAATAAAAGATCCCCAATCAACTTTACGAGCTAACAAATATTCATTAGCTAGAGATTCACTGCCACCTTAATACAGCACAAATCCTGCACTTCTGCAGCACAACAAATTCACAAATGCATGCTGAGATACCCCAACCACTTAATTACTCACAGTGGGCAGCACAAAAAAGACCTACCAATAGTGAGATCGTGGACTGGTTGAAACCTCTTGTCTGTGAACTGTAACAATAAACATGATTTCCCAACACCTAAAAGAAAGAAAAGAAAAGTGTTAAACAAAGTTTAAAAAAGGCCTATAAAGAGCCAATAGAAATTAATCTAGGGAAATGTTACATATTGCTTAAAATTAATTACTATAACTGAGGGTATTAGATCTCACATATTTTGAAGTGTATGAAACTATTTCATTACAGCTTTCAAAGTCCTAGAAACATTATAGTCAAAGCAGTTATTTTCAAAAATTCAACAAAAATGAATTATCATTTTGAAAAAGTAGTTCTGCCTTTAAGTGGAAAAGAGTTTTCTAACAGTCCTTCAAAGTACCATTTTATACCCTCTCTCCACAATAACTACAGGGCTTGCTACTCCTCACAACTCACTATCTGCTTCTCCTCCAGTACTTTCAGCTTTCTTCCAAGCTAACTAGATCCTCAATAGCATCAGTCTTCCATCTATCTCTTTATTTATCCCAAGATGACCACAGCCGGTCTGTGGCTGCTCACAACCACTATATGCTGCTGCCCACTGGTCCCCCACAGGACAAAGAGCAGTCCAACAACTGGCAGCAGCTGAGTTTACATTACAGTCAGACAGGTAACACAAACATCGTCCTCTCAGATAACCAACTCATGTCAGAAATCAGTGTAAATACCTCCCATTACATGGACACTGGTCAGCAAATGGGCAATTTCTTCTGTATGTGAAAGCACAGAAAAGTAGAAGTTAAAGCAGTCAGCAGGAGTACTCAAACTACCTAGATTTATAAACATACTACTTTTTACAGTTAATTTTTCATTTACTTGAAGGGGTTAGTCTTCCTGTTCTGCGCAGTCAACCTTCATCTTTCCAGCCTTTAAAATTTGACAGCAATATATTTGGTTTAAACTCTGAGCTATTATCACATAACATACTATACTGTAGCATCCAAGTTCCTGCTGTACTTTGTTTTATCTGTCCAGCAAGATAAAGCTATCCTAGCCACATACAAGAGGTCAGCAACAGCTCATAAGAGACATATCTGGTAATAAAAGATAGCAAACAAAGAGATATGGAAAAGAGCCACACTACCAAAAAAAATTGCATACCAGAGATTTGCATATAGTGACACTGGTCTTTCTAGTAACAAACTCAGCAAAGATTTTAGTATGGTTTATTGAGAAAACAAAGCCTACAGAAATATAATCACCACCTATCTTATTTTGGATAATTCTAAGACCAGTAGCCAGCTCAACCCAATCTAACAGAAACAGGAAACATGCATTTAGTTTTGTCACAAAAGGAGTTGGGGCCAACTGATGACACTCAGATTAATATCACAAAGAATGCAGCAATTCCAACAGCCTAAGCCAGTTGCTAGCGCTGCTGTCTCTCTTCTCCTCCCTACAGTATGCTCCTGTCCATTTCTCCACGCAGCTTAGATGAATTCTGAAGCAATTTCAGATGTCTGCTGGGTTAGCATGCTAATCTGACAAGAAGAGTGACAAAGCAAACAGAAATGGCTTAATGCAGGGTCAGACAAGCATAGGAGTCAGTTCAAATGAGGGAAAAGAAATGCAGCAGACAGCAGATCAATAACATAGAGCAGCACAGAACTGTACTCCAAAGCAAAATTTGCAGCATCTCCCCTTACTAAATCTCTTTTCTTTAGCTTTCTGGCTTACAATGGCAAGCTGTCAGAACACAAGCAGCTTTGAAGCAGGTATAGACTGTGTTCCTAAAAGATTAGTAAACATAAGAGAAGTGGGGGAAAGCACTGCAGGTAAGAAAGAAAGGAACATAAAAAGGCAGAGTACAGGAGCTGTAGGGACAGAACACAAAACTGTATGGAATTTTAAAATATTAATAATAATTCTACTCAGAGAACAGCTCTTGTCACAGCTGGTGAGCAAGCTGATTAGGGGAGGGACTAGGCTAGACCTGCTGTTTGCAAACACAGATGGACTGGTGGGAGATGTGGTGGCTACGGGCTGTCTAGGGCACAGTGATAATGAAATTACAGAATTTTCAACATTTGGTGAAACAAGGAGTGGCATCAATAAAACTTCTACACTGGACTTCTAGAGGGCAGTCTTTGGCCTGTTCAAGAGACTTATTCAGAGAGGTGCTTGGGAAGCAGCCCTTAAAGAAAGGAGTCCAGGAGGAACAGGCATGCTTCAAAACAGAAATCTTGAAGGCACAGGAACAGACTGTCTATGTGCTGGAAGATGTGAGCCCATGAGGAAAACGACCAGCCCGGATGAGAAACAAGCTCTTGAATAAACTAAGGGAAAAAAAAAAGAGGGTGTATCACCTTTAGAAGGAGGGTCAGGTATCTCCAGAAATGCTTAAGGGAATTGCTAGGTCATGCAGGAAAAATATTTGAGAGGCAAAAGCCCAGTTAGCACTCAATCTGGTCATTTCTGTAAAGGACAATAAAATTATTTTTATAAATGCATTAATGGCAAATGGAAGGGCAAGGACAACCTCCATTCTCTATTAGATGCAAGAGGGAATCTAATAACAAAATATGAGGACAAGGCAGAGATACTTAACACCTTCTTTGCCTCAGTTTTCAGCAGAAAGACAGCTTATCGTCAGGACAACTGTCCTCCTGGGCTGGTAGATGGTGTGAGGGAGCAGAACAGCCCTCCTGTCATCCAGGATGAAGCAGTCAAAGACCTGCTGAGCCACTAAGATGTTCACAGATCTATGGGACCAGATGGGATCCACCCCAGGGTAATGAGGGAGCTGGCAGATGAGCTTACAAAGCTGCTCTTCATCATTCACCATCAGTCCTAGATCAGCTGGGAGGTCCCAGATGACTGGAAGCTGGCCAAAGTGATGCCAATCCATAGGAAAGACCAGAAGGAGAATCTAGGAAACTACAGGCCAGTCAGCCTGACCTCGGTGCCCAGCAAGATTATGGAACAGATCATCCTGAGTACCACACAGCACTTACAGGATGGCTGGGGATCAGACCCAGCCAGCATGGGTTTAGAAGAGGCAGGTCATACTTGCCCAACCTGGTCTCTTATTACTGCCTGGCGAATATGAGAAAGGATGTGTGGATGTTGTCCATTTGGACTTCAGCAAGGCCTTTGACACTGTCTCCCACAGCATACTCCAGGGAAATCTGCTAGCCAAGCTTTGACAGGAGCTCTCTTTACTGGGTTAGGAACTGGCTGGGCCCAGAGAGTGGTGGTGAACGGTGCTGCATCCAGTCATTAGTGGCGTCCCCCAGAGAGCAGTGCTGCAGCCAGTCCTGTTTAATATCTTCACTGATGATCTGGATGAGGGGATGAGTCCACCATCAGTAAAAATCTGCAGATGACACCAAGCTGGGAACATGTGCCAATCTGACGGAGGGTAGGAGGGCTCTACAAAGGGATCTGGACAGGCTGGATAGATGAGCAAATCAAATAAGATGAAGTCTGACAAGTCCAAGCGCCAAGTCCTGTGCTTTGGCCACAATAACCCTCTGCAGTGTTATAGGCTGGGGACAGTGTGGCTGGACAGTGCCCAGGCAGAAAGGGACCTGGGGTACTGGTCGACAGCAGGCTGGACATGAGCCAGCAGTGTGCCCTGGTGGCCAAGAAGGCCAATGGCCCCTGGCCTCTATCAGGAACAGTGTGGCCAGCAGGAGCAGGGAGGTCATTCTTCCCCTGTACTGGCACTGGTGAGGCCACACCTTGAGTGCTGTGTCCAGTTCTGGGCCCCTCAGTTTGGGAAGGACATTGAGACACTTGAGCATGTCCAGAGGAAGCAATGAGGCTGGTGAGGGGCTTGGAACACAAACCCTGTGAGGAACGACTGAGGGAGCTGGGGCTGTTTAGCTTGGAGAAAAGGAGGTTCAGAGGTGACGTTATCACTCTCTACAACTACCTGAAAGGTGGTTGTAGCCAGGTGGGGATTGGTCTCTACTCCCAGGCAACCACTGACAGACCAAGAGGACACAAGCTGCATCAGGGGAAATTTTTATATCTGAAAAAAATTCTTCAGAGTGATTTGGCAATGGAATTGTCTGCCCAGGGAGGTGGTGGAGTCACCATCCCTGGATGTGTTTAAGAAAAGGCTGGACACAGCACTCAGTGCCATGGTTTAGTTGATGAAGCGGTATTAGGCTATGTTATAGGCTGGACTTGATGATCTCAGTCTTTGCCAGCCTAGTTCATTTTGTGATTCTGTGAACAGTGTTTACATACACAAATTATATAACCAATGAAATAAAACTGCCCCATTAGAGAGCATAATCACCACTTCACTTACAAAAAACTCCTGTAAGTCACACCAGAAATAACTTTTGCCATTGCAAAGTTACCCTGCAAAGCAAAATTACAAAACAATTTCAGTATCAATGGATAAACCAAAACCTTAAACCAATCCAATATTCCTGCAAAAAAATTCTTACAAATGTTGGAACAGTATTTCAAAATCTAATCAACAAAACTACATTTTTTTAGGTATTCCAGCACTAGTTTTCAAATGGCAATCTGATATTTCTTCTCCTTGTAAGGCTGGTGACCAAGTCAGTTGAATTGAGCATACAAACACCACCCTAATCAGAGCAAAGATGACAGACAAGCACAGCCCCTTTGATGCAAGCCCTGTCTCAGGCTGGCACAGGATGACGGCACCTCTAGTCACTCCTCCATAGTAGGCCTTTTAGGAACAGACTGATGGGCTCACACAGAGAAACAGAATAAATAACTAGTTTTTCTTTAATGCCATTCTTGCTACCTCACAACCTTCCAAAAAAGAAACCCCATCTCAAAGTCTTTAAGTTTTGTACTGCTGTTGACTGAAATAGAGGTTTCATTTAATTTTTTTATATCGTACATTTGTATCACAGAAGTTCTTATAAAAATAGTTTGTAGCCCAAATCACTTCCAGAGTTTATGCAAACTCCCCTATCATAGCCAGGAGCTGTATATGAATGCCTGAGTAGTTTACTGCCTTGTGACACAAACAGATGCTGCAAAGATCAGCTAACAGCTGCAGGCAGCTAATTCTATGGCATGCAGGTGGTTTAAAGTAACTACACCAGTTCACTCTTCCAATAGAGTGGCTGCTTACCAGGTATCTCGTTCACTTAGCACTGTAAATCCTACACCTGAAATGAGGCAGACACTGTGAAAAGTAGCTGAGCGTGTCTTGATGACAATAAATTGCAGAATGTAAAAGGGATAGATTCAGTTATTTATTAGCTCCTTCTCCATTTTACTGCCACAATTATTTTACCATAGCTTCAGATAAACCACTTCAGAAAAAAAATCTAGTATTTTCATATGAGAGCTTGGATAAACTTCAACAACCACAGTAAACAAAAGCTCTTGCTTAGGAACAAATGAAAAACAACAGATTATGTGCTCAGAGGGAAGGCAGCTGGTTTTTCTGCAAGTGCCTGTTTTAGGATCCCTTCATCGCTTAGTACTGAAACAATAATGGAAGTAGAACTTGTGCTACACTAATTTTACCCTCCAGCTCTAAATTCCAAACCAGCAGTCTGAGTTGATTCTCCAAATTCCTCTGCTTCCTTTAACAGCTTCCTCTAAATCTGGATGCAACTCTGCAGTCAGTTTCCTTGGACAAGGCATTTGCCAGAACTTTGCTGTTGTCCACTCTGGCCCAGCTTCCACATTGCACTTCTCTATATACTTTAGTTTATTTCAGGGCTCAGCACTAGAGCTACACTTCTCCCTTATCACTCATATGCAACAAGCTACACCAAGAAACAGATCCAGCCCAGCAATACACTCATTCAAAACACCAGTATGTACATGAGACTAGGGCTACAGAAGACATAGCAAAGAGAATGGATATTCTTTTCAGTAACAGGCTGCACTCGTAGCACTTAAAAAAAAGGCAGCTCTGGAACCACAGCGCAGGTGATGATACAACTGAGCCAGTCTGGCTAAGACAGCAGATTGCTTCCTTCTCCCCTTCCTGACTCCCTAAGAATAGGGCAAGGAAAGTTCAGTTACTGGCTGCAAAGTCAGGTGTGTACTACTGAATATGAACAGATCTTCTAGGCTTTTCTTACCTCTAGACAAAATGCATCAGTGTTCCTTCCACTGATGATTGCCTTGAAAAACTGATCTGGTTCAAAACTAAAAATGGGGCAAAAAAGAGGGAAGGAATAGATCAAGAATTGCCTTACTTGCTCACCCAAGCACCAGTATAGTGCAAGAAAGGTGACAGAGGAAAAGAACTGCAGTAGAAGTCCTCCCAAAAGTGGAATAAAAACTGTATGCTAAAGAAAAATCTATGTTAATCTGCCTGCTGTCTCTGGTGACTAGACTCACTCCTTCCCACATAGCTCCACCTCCTTGCCCAAAAGGGCTCTTGCACTCTTTTGAGCATACCTACCTACTATTTGTTTAGGTTTTTTTTTCCAAATCATCTTTGTGAGCTGAGCTGGCTGTCTGAAGGATCACACGAGCAATGATGCTGACAGCTAAGAAGCAGCAGAGCTCACAGCTGAGACAAGAAGTGGTAACAAGGTCTACTCGTTTTGGCAGCAGATAAACCCTGGATTAATTCAACATTCTCAGAGAGCCATTTTTCTTGTACTTGATGGTGATCAATCAGTCCACCACACACAGAGATGAAGATCTACTTCCCTCTGATACCTTACTCTCACTAATCTTCCTAGATCCAGTTTCCTTCCTTGAAAGTACTCCAGCCTGTGGAAAGCACAACCACAAGGCCAAATTACCTGATTCATCCAGGTAAAACGTTAACCTAAAAAGAAGATAGTTTTCTACTGCATTAGTGGGTGGATCCAGATCATGGAAGACTATTAAAGTCACCACAAGGTAAGGGGAGCAAGAACTCCCTTCACATGTAACCAACTATGTCAGCTTGGATGTTCATTAAACCAGTGCCACAATAAAAAATTGAGCTGAAACAAGCTTCCTGCTTTCTTACCTTCCTTTAGAAAAACAAACAAAATCTTAAAGATAGGATAACACAGTTTCAAATAATGGGCAAGATTACATGTGATTATTATATATACATATATATAAGACCACAAATTATTATCTAGATGATACATATAAGAATCCAGATTTTAACTAACTTTGATTTTGACCAGGTAGTTAGTCATTAGAAATGTCACAACATATACACCTCTCACGTGGTTTAGGAGATACTTTCAGTTCTTTCCAGAAGTCTGCAGAGCTTCCAGATGTTTCATAAGCCCTTTTCTTATCACAGGCTGCTGTTCATTCCCTCTCTCCTCCCTTTCTAACCATAGCAGGTTTATGCAACTTTGGAAAGTGAAGTATTACCTTTTCACAGGCCTAGGCATAACAAGACATGAACCTGAAGAAAGGATTTTTCTTAACCTCTTCTCAGTTATCTCTTGGTCAGAACTCTACCATCCAATAGAAAAGCTTTATTTCAATTTATAGGAAGGACAAACTGTCATGTACAGAGCAAAGGGAGTTCACATAAAAATGTAAGCATGGACAAGAACTGAAGAAAAACAACCTCCAAAATCCTTCAAGATGCCTACATAATTTTGGGAAAAGTAATAAAAATAGTTCTTTTAAAGCTGGTTCAGCTTCAACACTTAAACATTTTCAACAGCATGTTTGAAGCCAATGATATAATTTTTTCCTTTCTACATAACAAAGAACAGCCCTACAAAGTTAAAGGAGCTGTTCAGCTTTACCATAATTCAGTTTGTATAGCACTCCTCTGCTGCTAACTGTAGGTTTTAAAAGTAAGTAAAAATTATTTCCAAATAAAATTAAGTTTGAGTCTGTAAAAAAACTTCTCCATGTCCTGCATGGTCACAAACAACCTAGAAACTGACAGCCATTCACAAAAACATGGTTTTAGATGAAAGCAGAGGTGGGGTTGGGTAGATTTTTTTTTTTTTAGTGGCAAGTTGTTTGGGGGTTTTTTTAAAGACAGTGTTAGAATTAGTACAAGTGTAAGCACTAGGAGTCTCATGAAACCATTTGTATGGACATATAGTTAACAACTAAGAGGCTAAGAGGATGTCCTTATACAACACCTAATATCTGCTCTTTTGGGATTAAAGCATCATTGAAAGGGTCTCAAAGCAAGATATAAGTAGCACAGAACAATACTCTGTTTTTTAGCACAAAGAAGTTCTCAAGCTATCACAGGGTAACACCAGCTCTGGTGAGATGAAAACCAGTTTAGCCAAGAAGTACTGTTACATACTGGGAGAAAATAAGGGCAAAAGACTCTGGCCATACACATTACTAGCTAACAACAGCTGCTGTTCCAGAGCAAAGTGCAAAGACACCAGAAATATTTCACAAAGAGGACCAAAAAAGAAAGTAAACTCGATTGCTTAATGTCAACATTTGAAAGTCTCCTAGACAAGTAAAATGGTTGACTAGATAGCTTACTTTACTCTAGAGAGTGAGAATTAGATCACCAAGCAACTATATTTTCTTTCATCATCACCTCCTAAGAAGAACAACTTAGAGATACTCTTGGTCTAAGAGCAGCAACTATCTGCTGAAATTGAAAGGCAAGTGAAAGTCCATTATGCAAAAAGCTCAGAGTTTCTGCAGTAGCACATTTAGGAAAAGCAGGTTTTACACATTTAGGAGCAGGACCTGCTCATGGAAAATGCAACAACACTGAGCCTAAAAAAGACACTGAGATAGGCTACAACTGACACGTTATGCTGGTGGCAAGAAAGCTGACAATTGCAAAACTGATACTTGAGGTATTCTAGAGGTCAGGAGCATTCTCTGGTGGAATCTAGCAAACACACTTTAATGTAAGAAAATGCTTGTTAATGAGAATTATTATTCTGAAAAAAATATTCCAGCTCTCATCTTCACAGAAATCTTGTATCATTCCCAGTTTATTACCATATGGTACCTTGCTGGTAACAAACATTTAAGTAAAGAAGATTTTACCATCATACAGAAAAAGATCGAAAAGAAAAAAATGACAGACTTTCAGTCATTAACTGCACAGACAATTCTCATATACCAGGAGTATTCATTCTAGCTCAGAGTGCATCTCAACTTCAACTGGTGGCCAAAGGCAGATGTAGAGGGAAGTGTGGATGAAGACATCAACTCCTACTGGCAACCAAAGTCAAAGACACCATCAGCCATAAAGGCAAAGGTCTCAGAGGTACAGCACCACACATGCCTCTAAAAGCATTTGCAAACTCCCGTAATGCTTTAGAAATAACCAGATCAAAGGATTTTTCCTGGTAAACTCTCACAGTATTCAGTATTCCACAGTACTTGTATTTTTCTCTTAAAACTCCACAGCTACCGTCCCACTGCCACAGTGTAAAAATTACACAGATTTATGCCAATGATTGTGTACCTGAAATACAGCCATGACATTACAGGTCACTGCCATAACAGAAAGCTAACTAGATCCTAAACCAGTTCAAATTATACAAAAAGACATTTTTATATATTAAAAAATACAGTTAATAACCAGATTAAAAGCAATCCTATGTTGATAAAGCCGCCATGCCTGAAGTACCAGAAAAAGAAAAAAAGTCAGTGAATCTCAATTACCTGTGAAACAGGGAATGCAAAGGGACAAGAACTGTTGAGCACAAGACAGCCTTTCACAGACAGTCTCTGTGGCAGTTTTAAGAGTCTGAGATCATGATTTCCTGTGTTTAAGCAGATGAAAGCATGTGGAATCACAATTCAGAGAAGGTATATACAGGTGTGTTGTATAACTCCAGGGGGTTTTCCTTGGTTTGCTTATGGATGGCACAACCCACTTTGTTTTTTAGTGCTGAAAAATGAGCTAAATGCTAACATCTGTCCTCAGCTGAGTCTCTTAGCTTTCTCCTACAGTTTGTTTACAACTAATTGCTGAGTCACCAGGCAGCTGAGACATTTCCAAAGACTCTAAATGAAATACCAGAAACAAATTTCTTGATCGCTATGAAATCTACATGGTCTGCAAGGGCAGTGGCTTCTCTTCACTGGCTGCAACACTGTGGGAAACCACCACAGGAATTGAAGAGGATGGTCACCATCCACTCTTAATTTCCACTGTCAGAACTTTGACCTCAATTGCCTTAATCTGAGGAAGAGCAGTAACACCTAGACTACCACCATCATCTTGGCAACTGTGCACAACATAAATTGGCTCTTCCGTATTAGCTCTATTAAAATACTTAAAAAGCTCACAGGAGAACTAAATAAAAGCAAAACCAACTTACCACTATTGACATATTCAATTCACTTCAAGAATAATCATTGTAGGAGCTTTAATTAGCTTCCTGTAGCAACTCAAGAATACAAGCCATAAGAATTAAAAGAAACTAACCAAAAAGCCAACAGCAAATCAGTGAGCTGTTTTCCTCTCTATGTTTTCTTTCTCTTAGTCTTCTGAAACTTGCCTCTTAAGCAGCTGCAACAACTTCAAAAATGACACACATCCATTCTGTATTTCACATTTCAAGCAACTCAAATGCAAGACTGCAGCGCAGATTGTTACACTGAGGATACTCCTTTGTGAAAACATAATCAGTATACTGTACCAAAGCAACTGCAAGCTGTCTACCACTTTAATGACTACAGTTTTTAAAGATGCACCAGAATTGGCCACCTGTTCTGACTCACTGTCACACTGAGCTGTGCACTACCATCTTACATCATCCCAGCCTGCCAAACCTCTTCTTACTTCTCCTGAACTTGCACAGGTAATATCCTGTCCCGGCTTGATGAACGATCACTCAAGTAAACACTCAACAAAAATCAGAATTTTCAGTTATCATCTACAGCCTGATGCTTTCAATATGGTCATTATAGCTGTAATATATTTCTAAAGATTCACTTATACTACAGCTGCAGAAACCTAAAAAAGCTTTCAGAGTTTAAATGTACATTTTACATGTATTAAAGTCACATAGTAGTTGCACCCAGTGTATTTAACAACTTCATGTGTAATGCAACTGTAATATATAATTATAATCCACTAACAGATAATTTGTTTCAGGTATGAAGTACAATTAGGAAGGTACACTCAGAATAGCATCTAAAATAATAGGTGTGTCACGAAACCTATTAAAGAAGGCATTTAGACAGGTATGAGGAAAACAACAAGGAAAATGCACAGTACGCAGGCACAATGGTTAACTAACTTAGCTACCTTGTCCTGACAACACCTTGATCAAAGTATGCTACTCCCATCCATACTAGGCCGAGAAAGTATAAAATATACTGCCAAAGGGCCTTCAAGCAGCAACTCCTATCAGCATTTGGCTATGCCAGCAGCACTAGTAAGCATTACTGCTGGTCGCACAGCAGAGAGTGACAAATAGAATGGAGTAAGTTTTTAAGAAATAGTCAAGGCTAGGTTGGATGGGCCTTTAACAATGTGGTCTAGTGGGAGGTGTCCCCGCAGGGGGGAAGTTGTGACTAGATCATCTTTAAGGCCCAGTCCAACCCCTTGACATTTTATGATTCAATGTTTTTGAAAAGTGGCAAGAAACATCTGGAAAAGCAGTAGTTATGTGTATACACACCCATAAAAAAAAAAGTCCCTTTAAATTAGGCTGGACGAGCCAGGGCTTTTAATTTTCCTTTGACAGCATGTCTTCACACAGTTCGCTAGGGCACCTCCAGCCGAGACTGGAAGAGAGCATCCTTGCAGCCCGAGCTGAAGGTAACTCACAGCAATGAGAGAGAAACTCATCACAAAACTGCGGGGTGGAGTGTGGCCTCGCTGTCACAAGACTGCAAGCCACGGGCTCTACCCAGGTATAAGTTTCGCTGTGACAGCGCCTTTTCCCTCTCCGCTGCCCAGCTCTGCCGCCGCAGCCAGGGCCGTGACACAGCCCGAGCCGCCCCGCGGCCCGTCAGCCAGGCCCGGAGGCGGCTGCCCGGGGCCCAAGGCCGTCGAGAGACATGGCCGAGGCCGAGGCCGCGGGCGGGGCTCGGCGCAGAGGCGAGAGGGAGACACCGCCTCTTCCTCGCGCGGAGCCACCACGTCGGCGGCACTGCCAACACTGCGGAAATGGGCGCGGGGAGCCGGGCCTTCCTCTCCGCCTCCCGCTCCGCTCCGGCCCGGCCAGGGCCGGGCTCACCCACCTGTGTCTCCGATGATGATGTACTTGAAGAGGTACGCGTAGGCCATGGCCGCTCCCGGGCTGCCGCTCCCGGGCTGTCCCGCTTTCGCTCCGGCGTAACGCGCGCGCTCGCCGCCCGGGCTCGCGCTGCGGAGAGGCGGAAACGGGTTAACGGCCCCCGGGCGGCGCCTCCGCCCGCTCGCTGCCTCCTACCTCCGCCCCCGCGCCGCCGCTGGCGGAGGGGCTCTGCCGGCTCGGTCCTGCTGCCCGCCGCGGCCCCGCAGGCGCCGGGAAAGGCAGAACGCCGTGCAGGCGAGAACAATAAACAGGCGCCGAGCGGCCCCCAGACCCTCCGGCGACGTCAACGCCCGCCCTCTCGCGCCGCCCCGCCTCCGACCCGGAAATGCTGAGGCGCGAGGCCGCCTCCCGCCGTGCGCGGGGCGGGGCTTTGTCCTCCGCTTCGCGGGGCTGCGGGCGGCGGTGAGGGCTGCTCGGTGCCTACGGTCCTTGAATCCAGACTAGATCAGACTGGGAAAGATCTCTGGGGTCATCGAGTCCCGCCTTTGACCAAACACCACCATGTCAACTAGACCGGGGCGTTGAGTGCCACGTCCAGTCTTTCCTTATCAGGAGCGGTGACTCCACCTCCTCCCTTGACAGCCCATCCCAATGTCTAAGCACCTTTTCCGTGAAAAAGTTCTTTCTGATCTCCGACCTAAATTCTCCCCCGGCACAGCTTGAGACTCTGTCCTGCCATACTGTCGCTAGTTAAATGGGAGAGGCAGCCGACCCTCACTTGGTTATAACCTCCTTTCAGGGAGTTGTAAAGAGTGATAAGGTCACTCCTGAGCCTGCTTTTGTCCAGACTAAATCCCGGTTTCCTCAGCCGCTCCTCACGGGATTGGTACTCCAGACTCGTTGCCCTACCTTGGACCAGCTCCAGCACCTCAGTGTCCTTCCTAAATTGAGGGGCTCAAAGCATAAGCCCTCTGAAAATAGACAGCAATGATTGTTTGGTACAAGTTTATCTTCATCACATGAGTTCTTGCCTGAAAGTGTTATTTCACTTTCTGTTTCTGTCTTTCTTCCCTGAACTGAGTGCAATGAGCCAGGAGAGTAACCTGAATTCACAGCTGGTGTTTAGGACTTCTGTTTAGAGTTCACATGGGAGTTGTGAGCTAGAAGAGGTTGCTTCATGAAGCATCTGGTGTACCCTGACCTTTGGACCTGGAGCAGTCAAAGGCAGCCTGGCTCACGTATCACATCCACGCTGATGCTGCGTCAGATGCCTGGCAAGAGTAAATGTGGCAGGGCACTCCAGTCAGATCATACCGATGATGCTTTGGAATTCCCTTCAGCTCAGCTGTTTGTTGACTATGTGCTGGGGGCACTGTTCAAGAGCCATTCTTCATATAAACTCACATTTTAGTCCCCTTCTGGCTGTCTGATAGTAAATGGGAATGGAGTATGATGAATGAGAATGGGAGTAGAAGGTGTCTGTCTTTTAACTTTATAGAGGTTTTTTTTGTGGTCAACAGCTTGGATACTGTTGACCTAAAAGGCTTCTAACAGGTGTGCATCCAGCTTATTTGTAAAAACCTTCAATAAAGCTAAATCTTGTTCTCATATTTCATGACTTGAAACCCAAAATGAAGCTTTTTTACAAAAAAATTTCCTGTCTACTGTGGATGTGCAAAAAACCCTCAAGAAACAAACCCCAACACTTATCTATCACTTTATCTATTATAAACATATCTACCTTTTCCCCATGAAAAATTCACGTTTTCAATGACCACTTGTCAGATGTTTGCCTCCTATTTTTTTTTTCTCCACTGTATATCACCTGATTTCTCAACACTATTGCCTGTGGAGCCCAAAACAGCAGTTCTCATGTGTCTAACCAGCCTCATCACCTCAAAACTGGCAAATGTGTATCTCAAGTCTTGCCCCTCACAGAATGTGGTTTTTTTTTTAATCAACAACATCTGAATTTAATTTTTAATACTAGATCTCTATTTTAGGTAGTTGCTACTCAAATGGATCCATACATTTGGTATCTTATTAGCACTGTTCCCCTTTCTAAATTTCAATAATTTTGATTGTGGCCACTCAGTTTAGCAAAAATATTTTTTTTTTCTCTTTTTATATTATCTCTGTTGTTTTGCTACCCAGGCTGTTCATGTCAATATTGAATAGGTCTTGCATGGACAGGACAGCATTGAAAAGTGGCATGTGAACTTTTCTCCTAGTTTAAAAACACTCTCCACACTGAAAAGAGCCATTTCTCTATTATTTTATTTGCAAGTAGTTTTGATATACATTTTTCTTAATGAACAATTCCTGCTCAGAATGAGTTTTCTCAGAGAAGCAGGTTTTTGCCTTGCTTCCTATGAAAGTTAGGCTTCTGTTTTCACTGAGTGTCTCTGTTTCCTGCCCTAATAAGGATCATGAAATCTGGCATCTGGATGGAGCAGGGTACCTCAGCTGAAGGAAAGGCTGCAGTTGGGGTCAGCTGTCAAACCCAATCAAGAATTCACACTAAAACAAGTCTTCTCAAGTGCTCCGTCAGCAGCTAAGCCCTTCAGCTGGCATTCATGCTGTTGGCATGGGTTTGTGTGACCTCAACCACTGGAGACAAAGCTGTAGGAGATCAGGCTGTAAGCAGATAAGTTGTCATCCAGTATAAGTAAAGATTGCTGCTGCAAGGGATGGGGCAGCTCTGCTCTTCCTAATCTGCTTTGTGGACCCTCCCTTGTTCTGGCACTGTCAGTCATCCATTGAATAGGAGAAGTAGCTAAGATTTCATTTTTTCATATTAGCTTTCAGGCAAAATCATCCGGGGTCCCACAGCCACACCAACAAACTAAATATCCTCATCAGTTGGGTCCCACCTCTGTCTAGCCATCCTTACTGCTCCCAAAGGGTTCTGTGGTTGTGAATGCAGAAGCCCACTCTGTGAGATCAGTCATGCAGACGGTATCAGCTCTCAGGATGAGCTCCTTCCTTTAGCTTCCTCTCCTGTGACTGGCAGGATGAAGTAGAACTGTGTGGGCTTTTGTGTCTTTCACCTTTCCCCCAGAGCCCTGCTGTTCATGACATGCTCCAAGTCTCCAATAGTACTACTGGGGATTCCTACATGATTGAGCCACAAAGAGTATTACTCTGAGGGTTGGTCAAGTCTTGGCAATCTGTCCTCAACATCTCAGGGTGATAAGTTTCAAGTGTGTCTGATGGTGACAGACTTTTTAATAAGGACTCTAGAGGTATGGTAAGGGGTAATGGTTTTAAACTAAGAGAAGGGAGATTTAGACTAGATATGTGGAAGAATTTTTTTTTAATGTGAGACTGTTCCTAACTGATTGAATTTTTATCACCTGTTCTACAAATCTGAGAGGTTTCCAACTGATTTTCCTCCAAGTTATGTTTACTATATATCATGTTAAGTACTAATAAGAGGCATGCAAATAACTACTGTAATCCTTTTCATTTTTTTACTTCTCACCTGCTAAATTTACCTTTTCCAGAGAAATGAATACCTTCTTTTGTTAAGCATTAATATTTGATAGAAGGCTAACATGTAGTCAGACTTACTTATTAAAAAAAGTATTAGCCAGTTGATATAAAAGAAGCATTGGTAATTCAGTATTGAAGAATTGCAGAGGATTGTTTTTCTTTACTTGCTTTTTTTTTTTTTTTTTTTGTTAATATTATCATGACTGCTCATCTGTTAATGATTTTTACATCACATGATGAAATATTTCACTATGATGACTGTGTCGGGACTATACTCTGGCAAATTTGGGAAAGTTTCTGGATACACTTTGGAAAACTATAACTTGCTGTTTTTTCTGTGTCACTCAGTTTTTTCCTGAATTTTCCACTTAGCAAATTCACTTGGGGTTTATAGAAAAGCCTCAGGGATTTTGGAAAGCTTTAAGCTTTGCAGGATCCTTACCACTAAACATACTATTTAGGAAAGAAGCTTGGAGTCATCCAAAGCCATACTCTCCTGAGCAAAGCATTAGACTGGAATTTTTCAATGGAAATTAAAACACAAAATCAGAACTTTGGCACAACATTTGAATACAGCTACTTTAATTATATTTTGTACAGTAGTATCATTTAACTGTTAGAAGTAAAACCCTTCCCACCCTTCAGTCTAGCTAAAATTTTTAAATCATTCAGTTGTATGGTTAAATTTTCTATACATTTGCTGAGTAGGAATTGTTATTTTCTGGTGCCTCTCATTTAATTGGTCTGCTCATGCTTCTTCTGAACATTGTGTATGCTATAATTTTTCTTATTTGTGAATTTTAAGATTAGATTTGTATTATACTTAAAAAACAAGGCAATATACAGCAATAATGATGAGGCAATAATTTTATTTATTATAAATGTTGAGAATGGGACCCCACTTCATACAGAAGTAGAGAGCAGATCCTGCAAGACAGTCAAATATATCTAAATCTCAATGAAGATCTGTCTTTGTAAAGAGAATTTCTAAGTATGTGTTAAGCCTATAAAGGTGAACTGGTGTCATCTTCTGAGTCAAGTAGGTAGAACTCCAAGTCTATAAGTGATGTGTGGCTTGGGATTTGCAGGCCCTAAACCAGGCAGCTTTGGCTGAGATTTCAGCTGTGTGCATGTGTGCACAGTTTACATTGTTATTTTTGATCTGGAGAAAAAAGTAGTTTGGAAATTAGTTTCTTTTTTTTTAATACATTCCTTTAAATAATAGAGTATTTAACTAACAGCTTAAATCAAATGCTTTAGACTAAACATTAAACATAAAATAACTGTAATTATAAAATGTTTTATTACAGTTCAATTACATTGATAAGTAATTTTTGGAAGTGAAAAATTCAGTTCAAATAGCTGTCTTGGTTTTGAAAGACAGGTGCCTGCCAAGGAAGGCAGAAGCTTCTCTTGGAATAGAAAAATGCAAACCCCCTCCCTCCAAATTATGAAAAGGGGCTCTCAGGCAAAGATATTAGGATAAGAATAACAGTTCTTTAATATGTATAAACAAAATAAAATAAAACAAAAGCCAACAAACTACAACCTAATAGGAAAATTAGAACAAGATGCAGTATTAAACAAAAAAACCAAAACCTGACAGTTAGAATACAACCTGACACCCTGTCAGTCAGGGTGTTGGTAGCAGTCCAGTTGGAATGGTGGCTCCAGTAGTGCTCCTGGGGGTGACAGATGGTTCTGCTGAAGCAGAGATCCTGTAGAAGGGCGGAGTTTTCCTCCAGTGGTCCAGTGGTGATGTTGAAGGGTCTGGTCCTTCCTCTGGGAATCCAGTGGGAGAGAAGGCTGCTCCTCTGGGAATCCAGTAGAAGGCAGATGCCTGTTCTGTCCAAGTGCCCAGATTATATCCAGGTGTGAATGCTTGGCTCCTCCCCCTGGGCGGAGCTTCTCACAATGGGCTGATGTCATTCTCTGAGTCATGTGGTGGGTCCTTAATGGCCCATTAAACACAAATGGCTCCCAGAGGGAGTTATCTGTGACTCATGGGGCAAAGTGTTAATGGCCCATTAACAGGAGATGGTCCGGGGGAGGAGGCAGGGAAAACACTGCCCCTCCTGATTTTAACAGTTCATGAAGATGGAGATAGAATACAGACCTTCTGGAATATTCTTACATTGTAACCTAGGACAATAGCATTTTTTTTATTTCAAAATATAATCTTGAGACTACATTTTTAAGGCAGTGCATCAAAAAGTAAAGTATAGTTCTAGAGTCTCCAGCTATATTAATATTTTAGGTTCTTGCTTCCCTGGAAGTATTAGCATGACCCCTGCTTTATCCCTTTTATTTACTAATAGCCTTTGCCACTGTTGTCATTTCATCCTGTTTTTCCTTGCAAATAACCTTTTTTGTCACTGCCTTGATGTAATAAAAACCATTTTGATAAGACAGCATTTGTTACATTTTAATATACTTGTCCCATAAAAACAGGGAAACAATAGGATGCTTGAAATAACTGTGAAATGCCTAAAAAGCTAAATGAAAAGATATGCCAATTTTTTTTTTAATTATTCTCAGAAGCATTAGAAAATATGTACTTATGTAACAAGATTCACAAAAGCATGGAGTAGTAGTGCTAAACAATGCCAGAGATCCATGCAGAAGCCTACTAAAACTGACATCAAGGTAAATTTTCAGTTTTTTTTTTTTTTTTACTTTAGAGACAGTTTTTTTTTCTTATTTTTATTAGATGTCTTTTAAAAGTTGTTTTGGCAATGCTTTCAGAGAGAGAAAGTGGAAGCTAAAGTTACCACACAGGCTCACAAGAAGTGAAAATAATCGTGAAGACTTGCTGCTTACTCACAGCAGGAAGTGAGACAGCTTTAAGGAAACTGGTTTGTTCGGAAAGGAGTAGAAGTAGGCAAGCTTGGTCACATGTTTTTCTAGTCAGATGTATTTAATGGTTAAAAATAACATTTTAAAATTATTTTCTTCTAGTAGTAATGACTTTTTCTTTTTCATACACCCCTATTGATGTTTTTTTGATGGCTGTCAAAAATATGGAACTAAGGCTCTGGAAGTCAGCAGAGTTGCTAAAGGATCTGAATTGAGGATATTTTAGAGGCTGTATTGCTGAAGTCTTCTTTTTCCACTAAGATACTAGCAGATAAACTACCCTACATTTTTTTCTAGAAGATGTAATAGCAATTCCTAGTAGTTCTAACAAAACTGTGTCTAAGCCATACCTAAAATCATGTTAAAGGCTTTAAGTTTCTATTGAAATTGCTTAAAATTTAACAAAGCAAAATAGCATGAAACCAGAGTTATTTCTCTTTTAAGTACTTCTTCATTATACATTCCACTGAATAAGGTTTGTCATAAATATTTTTAATCAGAACATGTTTTACTTTAAAAATATATATGTTGTCTCCTTTGATAATCATCTATTGGATGTAGAGGGCAGCATGTGCTTCTGCAGGTATTTTCCTTCATTTGATTGAGTGCTTTTTAAAACTCCAGCCATCTTAAGGTTATTTCAGCACAGTTTCCCTCACTGGCCTTCAGGCTCTGAAAGTCACACCAAACCTGTTATTGCCCACGTAAACTGTGTCATTGTAGCCTTCCATTGTAGGGAGTCTTTACCTCCACAGATCCGAAGGTGGGCAATTATTAATTTTTTTCTCTTGATTCAGTTGCCTCTATCCATTAATGCACTGTTTGAGAAAGGTAAACAGTACCTCCTAGAATGGAAAAAACCAAACAAGACAATGAATTGCAATGGAGCATACCCCACCATCACCCAGCCATCAGCTCCCATTCATTTTAGATGTCAAATGGGCGTAGGTGTTCATTTCTACATATTTATTGAGCACACCTGTTGCTATAGTCATGAGATGTAAAGAAATATGAAATTTTAGGTGTCAAGTATTCCATCTTATGTTTCATTGCAAAAACTGCAGCAGAAAAGCAATTTTCCTGGCTTCAAGGCCTAGCTGATTTTCATCAGATTTCTCTTTGGCAGACCGTCTCTTTTCTAGTTCTATACTTTACCACATTAAAAGGAGAATTTTTCAATTCTTTATTTCCAGTTCACAATGGAAAGAAGGGTTGTAGCACGTCTTTACTTAAGGAAGCTCTTGTCTGCTAAAACATAATGTCCGATTATATCAATAATCACTGAAACTCCTTCTTTTTTAACAGTGAAAGTTGTTTAATTATCACAGCCTTCATGTCATCATAATTACTTAGCATAGAAAATGCTTGCAGTTTGTGGCAGTGCCAGGCCCTCATCACCATAGAGCTTGTCCTGTGGTATGATGACAGTCCTCCAAAGCCTATCCTTAACTGCCTTTTTTTTTTCACCTGCTGTCTATCTTGATCCTATTTTCTTAATTTTCTTCAGAATGACTTTAATTTATGTTCTGTAGTCAAAATGAACATGAAAATTTACAAAATGGCTTTCTGAGTAACAATTTCAGTCATGGTATTTTCTTTCCATATTTTCAAAAGATGACCAATCTTTACAGAACTTCTTGGTGCTGTAGGAAAAAAATACACAGTATCTAGTACTTTAGGAAGTATGAGCGCAGAGTAGTCTACAGATTATGAGAAGAAATCTAGTTTTCCAGAAATAAACCCCAAGCTTCCTCCTTTTAGGAAATCATCCATTTAACAACTGGCTAAGGCCATAAAACAATGGACTCAGCATGCTACCTTATGTCCTGTAGGGACTGGGGGCCTACTCCTAGCACTCCTTGTAGTGGTTTTCTTTGACAGAGACAATAGGGGCTTACAGGCAGGAGCCTAAAGTCATTTTTCCATGAGCAGCAGTTATGTGGAAATTTTCCATAGTTCTTCTTGCCACGCACATAAACCCAGCTGCTTGAAGGGAAATAGCAGAGCTATCCCTGACAAAAAGAGCGACCATGACCATACTTGATAAATTCTTTCGGCAGGAGCAGTCAGGCCGTAGCCATCCTCTCATCCTCCCTCATGTGCATACTCTGTGTAACACAGAGTTAATTGGTCTTTATCTACTCAGTAAATGGGGTGCTGCCATGTTGTGTCAGACTTACCGTGCTGAAGGGATGCTATAATGTTCTGCCATGTCTTGGGAATGCAACTTCTCTTGCCACAGGAAGAAATTAAGCAGCCATCCTTCCCAGAAAGGTATGGCAGCACTAATTAATTCATGTGACTTAGACTAAGTAGAAATCAAAATACTTGTATCCCAATGATTTAAATGAAGGTATTAAAGCTGTTGCCTCAAACAAAAGCAATGAAAATGTATAGTTCCTCTAGTATAATGTCAGGTGAAGCAGAGAAAATGCATAGAAAGGTTTAGGACAAATATAATATTTATGGTAAATGTAAATGGAGAAAGTGATGCAATGCTCAGTTTAAGTAGTATAATGTCATGTATAAAATAAAAACAACTCTTGGAAAAAATATGTTGATTACACTAGGCGTTGAAAGGAAGAGAAGAAAAAGGAAAGGTAAGTACAGATCAATTATACAAATGGACCAATTTCCAAAACAAAGGGGCAATACAGAAATTTACAGACTTATTCCCATTTCCCAGTAAAATATTCCCTAATTTGTCTGAATTAAGCCTGTTTCTTGTTCTACTTTTATTGGGAAAAAAAATGTAATCGAGATATTTTTGAACATTAATTAGATGGCTTACTGAATATTCCATTCATTCTGTGGCTCCTTCTTTCAGGTTTGATCTTAATAAGTTGATTTTTCTGACAGTAATTTGCATCTAAATGATGAAAAATTAATAAAGATTTTATCTGGAGATATTTTCTTAGGTTAAAATTTTGCTGTAATAACAATGGGAAATATTTATTTTAAGATAGTTTGGAACATAGATTTGTCTCATCGTTTGGAATAGCTCAGTAGTTCAGCTTTACAAGCACTAAGGTTGTGAGTGTCTCTTAAAATAGGCATATATTTTATTGTACACCTCACATAAAAATTTTCTGTATTTCCATTCATTCTGAATCTAATTTTCAAACTATTTAATAATAGGTTCTTTTGGTACTTTTTGCAATATGTAATATTTGTACAGTACTTTTTACGAACTGCTGCCTCTTCGTGGAGGAAATAGTAGGTACTGCAATAAAGATAAACTTAGCATCACAGAGAGTACATTGCAGAGACCCAGATGCACACTGTGAATTAAATGCCTTAAAAAGCGACCCAGAAGCATTAGCCCTCAGGACTTCAAATTTCAGTCACAGGTGATGAGCATGGCTCAGAGCGTATTTAGCATGTCTTGAACTTAGACTACTGACTAAGCATCTAAATCTGTCAAAGTAAATCAGGTAAGCCCCTGGCAAATTTCCCCAGATGCTGAAGCAAGACCAGATTTTAGACTTGAGAGCTGTTTAAATTCTTCACTGAACAATAATGGTCTTTACATCTGACTTTGGCTAGGGATCCATTGCTGAAAGGAAGGAGGTAAAGGGCAAACATAATCCCTCATCAGAGAAGGCTAACTTGTGGAGGTGCCAGATTAAGGGGGAATGAGTTCTCCAGAGCCCTCCTCCAGTAGTGGAACAAGGTCAGTGAGAGCTTCTCAGTCTTTTTTCCTCAAGACAGAACGGTGGAAGGGGAATGGAAGCTTGGTACAATACTTTTTGTCATGATTGAGAAATGAAAAATAGGGAAGTAAGGAGACTGTAAGAATCACTTAAGTTCATAAGAAATTGCAAATCTGAGGAAGAGTCTTTTTCTAGAGAGTTGCTAGTAACCACAGGAAAGAGGACCTGCTGGAACCAGAGTGCAAAGGTCTGTTTTAGAGAATCTGCTTCTTAAGTAGCAGGCTTTGACAAGATTTGAATATGGAAAAGATACTTCATGGAATAATTTATCTCCTTTAACTACATGGATTGTGGCAAAATGCAAATGTTTCCTAAAGCTGCAGTTACTCCAGGAAGGTTAAGAATAGGCTGTGGAGTAGTTTGCATATAGCAGTCTCCATTGAGAAACAGAGGTAAAAAACAACTTAAAATTTACTAATAGCTCCTTTTTTAAAAATGGACTGAACATACCCTCAAGATTTCACTGATCCTGGAAGTTTACATATCTTCTGTAATGACAGAACCGTAAATTCTAAATGTTGGAACAGTCAACTGTTCAGGGCAGCATAACACCTCCCTGAAGACACATTTTGGCTCATGTACTTTTCCTGGCATGTTAAGTGATTCTGGAGCTGGGAAGAAGGAATTGCTGAGAGTTTAAATGGCAATAAACTTATCTGTGAACATCAAGGGAAAAAACAGGCTTGTCTTTGCATATGCTAAAGAGTGATGTCTGTCTCCCAACTAACAGCTTCCTCTATGTATTGTTTTTTCAATTTGCAAAATCTTCTTTTTCACTTAAAAATATGTGTATAGAAGCACACATATATTCACATAGTTATACTGCCAGGGATTTGAATTAAAAGAGACAAGTGACAGCTAGTTTAGATTTATATAATTAACTCAGGGACAAGCATTGCAACTCTAACACCATTCAGGAAGCCTGAATGTTTGAGAGGATCATATATGTGAGTAATAGCTATATAAAATCTTCTCAGACTTTGTCTCTGTAAATAGCAGCTATAGTAACCCCAGTCATTTAGTTTTCTGTGGAACTTATTCCTGCTTTACTGTAATTATTTTACTGCCAGTGAAAGTGATCTGAATAATATGATTGGGTTTTAAAACCCAACTTCACTGCAGTTGTTTCCTATCATTTCCTACCAGCTGCCATTTCAGTCGTTTGCTCCTGCTAATGGCTAAAAGAAATGCTGAGATAACCATTAACAACCTCCCCAACACCACTACAGTTAAATAAATATGGTGATTTAGTACTTCAGAACACAGATCTTCTTTCCTCAAACCATCATTTGCAGTTAATATTGACAATACCTCAGATATGAAATCTTAAAACTGAAACTATTGATGTTTCATTTAACACAGTATTGGCTTTTCATTGTTTCCATGGACCAACACTGACTCCTGACCACAGATTTTATGGAGCTGTATGTCTGTGTCCTCCTTCCTAAATCCGTAGAAATTATCAAGGTTATTTTGGAGCAGTTTCCTCTATAAATACAAGGACTGATATGCATTTCAGAACAACAATGCATAATCTTTGGTGCAGGTTAATTTAATTTAGTCATACATGTTGACAGTTATTCCAAAGTATAACTGTTTTGGCATAGTATTTCTTGTAGATATTTGGAGAGTTTGCTTTGACTTATTTAGAGGAAACCTAGAGAAAGGTCAGCAGTCATGGCTGAACCATCACTTTCTGGAGTGACTGTCAAAATAAACAATTTGGGCTAACATAAGTTATTGAAGTCAGTATTTCTTTTGCAATATTCTATGCTCATTTAGAGTCCTACATTACAAAATCCACTTTTATTATATAGAAAGGAGTGTAAAGATCATTCTTACCATACCGCCAGTCATATCTCCTGGTTAAATAATGTAAAAACAGTAAAGAAGCTTATAACTGCCAGCCTCTCTTTCTCTAAAACTTCAGTTAAAAGTGGACTTATATTTTTAGGATGGAGAGATTGAATTCACTTAGGCCATATAATGGAAAGTTGTTCTAAGACCTGGGACATTAGGTTGTGACTTAAATTTACTGCTCTAACAGATTTGTTGTTTCCTTGGTAAAAATTATGGCTAGCACTTTCTTGCACACTTTCTCAAACATTTTTGAGATTATGGAAAGCTCAGATATCATCATAACAGGGGCAATGCAAGCATGTTAGCAACTTTAACCTCTTGCATCAATACTATGCCAATAAACCTCAAATCCCTTACATAAGGGTGGATTTCAGGCCTGTTTCTGATAAGCAGAGATTTCTTTGAAGAGCTACTAAGTTCCAGATGTTCTTATGATGGCTGTAACATTTTTCTGACATGTACCACATAATCATCAGTGAGGACAGGACAACAATAAAGCTGTTCCACACTGAAATATCTCATATCTCAACATTAAGTTTTGCATGAAATTTTTACCCACTGTTAGAATCTTCATGTATATTTACTCAACTAAACAGGACTTTTGTGCCTAAAGAAAATAGTGCTTTGTTCAACTATTAACTGTTGGAACCCAGGGGGTTCCTATGACACCTTTGAATGACCCAAAACCTGGCCAGGAGGCTTTTCAGCCTTGCCAGAGGTGTCAGAGACCCTGGATTGATACTGAGAATGCCTGTGGCTCTGATTTTAATCCATGGAACAAGTTATCAACTTTGTATGAAGAATTTCACGTCACAAAAGCTTAGATAGAAAAATAGTAGTAGTTATTTGTTAAAAGAAAAAATTTAAGTGTATGTCCAGAGGGGTTTGAAGCCCTGTATGGGGAGGTTGAATATCTGTACAGGGGGTTCTGAGGCACAAGATGGAGAATTTTTACACATGGCATGTTATCTTTTCTTCTTCTTCATAACCTCCATCTTCTTGGTGATGTTGGCACTTTTGGATTGGTTTGTCAGAGAGCTGGACAATGTAATGTAAGGATCACAGATTGGAAATTAATGGTAAACATTGAATATGTAGTTGATAGTATTGAAAGAATAGAGCTGACCCGGGGCAGGCACAGTGTGGACGCTTGCTGTGTCGACCTTGGCAGGGCAGAGAAATCTACTTTTGATAAGGAACTAATAAACTGCCTTGAGAACACGAACAAACGACTCCAGCTTACTTCTTCAGCAAGGCAGGTTGGACTTTTCTGTACACTGTGAGGTTGCCCGGGAGTGGGAAGACCATCACATTAACCCTTGATGATAGGCTTTTTCTGGGTCTAAGAACAAGAAGAAAGATTTACCTGCTGAAAGGCATGTATTTGAGACATCTATTGCATACCATTATGTTTTTCTGCAGTTTCTCAGAGTCTGATTTTGGTATACTTTATCAATCTTTTTGTTTTCCTTGATAATTGGGTAAGACATTAGTAATAATAAGTCTCCTCTATGGGCTACTGATCACATTTCTCACATGCGGACTGGGGATCCATTTTAAACCTTCAAAGATGTCCAAATACCTCCCTTTCACTATTTTGTTAGCTATTTTCCTGTACATCTCAAATAAGTCTTCATCTTCAAAGCAGCTGTTCTCTGTGTTGGTAATCCAAGACACAAATTCTTACTTTTTCTAGATAGATTCAACCTATATGTGTTGAGTGTGCAGTACAATTTCATGTCTGTAAATTTTCCAGCAACATTGCCTTTTAAAAATAACAACCACATAATATTTAAAATCTTTAGGTTACCATGTTTAATTTTCTCTTCTTGAGTCACAGAGCAGTAGCATTCTTCCAAAGTATTGCTGTTAAATTTTCAATAACCATGTCACTAGGGACTTTTTCTGGGGAGACACTTCTCTTTCCTTTCCAGTCTGTCTAAATTACCAGAATGTAATGATGTCCACAATTGCTGGATTGATGAAGACCATATTCCACACTCTTAGCAAACTCAATTTTGATACCATACTAGTGAACTGCAGTCATAGTACTTGCTGTTCTTTACTGTGGTGTGTATATAATTTCAGAAACATTAATGCTGTTGATCTAGTGCCAGGTTGGGAACAATTAATTACTAGCTCAGTAGCCATGTTGCTTAATGTCATGGTTTGACACTGGC
>VXBU01016313.1:0-38405 GCA_013400315.1 Bombycilla garrulus
TATATTTATATATTTTAATATATTTATATAGCCATGTTGCTGAATTCTTGTATCCTGTGAGATGTTGTGATGAGGACCATTGTCACTTTCTGCTGCACTTCAAAATTTCTTTTTTAAAAAATAAATTACTTTTTCTTTCTCCTCATCTCATTGAAAATCTCTTGTGACAAACTTACAGTCAAGTATTTTGTCTTTGTCCAGATATTCTTCACGGCACAGAGACCCTCAAAATGCCAAATAGGTAGTTTGTGAAAAATTAATAAATTCCCTATATTTGTGGATTTTTTTCCTGTCATGCTCATTCAAAATGAATTTACCTTGAGGAGTAAAGGAATAAATTGTTAACCAATTATGTCAATTAGGGTTTTATTAATAAGCTAAACCAAATCAAAAGCAGCATCTTAAATTTATTGTGTGGCTCTACATGTGGATCACATGATAAAAAGGACACATGGAAAGCTTTTTGTAGAATTTCTGTCAGAAATATTAAAGTTAATGGATTCACAGGGATGTTTTTCATAGCCAATATATGTAGCTCTAGTCAGTGTCACAGGGGTTTTACCTACATACATATTTATCTGGAAAGCCAATCTGCTTTGATTTATCATTTTAAACAGTTTAAAATATTGCCTCCTAAAGCTTTTAACATTTCTGTGAACAAAAGCATTAACTTTTCCTCTAAAGCTGTAATGATTTATCATGTAAGTCTGCTTGTGACTCTATTATCCCCTTGATATATGAAGGAGGTGCACCTTAAAATCCCATTAATACCCTGTGCCATTGATAAAATAGAGTCTTTGAGCTTACAAATCACTGCAAGTGAAAACAATCCGGCTGCACAGTCTCACTCTGGGAAATCTGATTGTGTTGTGCTCCACCAGAGGTGCTGAGCAAACAAGAAGCCATCCAAGATTTTGCACTGAAACTCCTGGAAGTGTAAGAAAGGGCAGAAACCCCTCACGACTGCGTACGTTTGTCACCAGGGTTCTCCTCTTGGAATCTAATCCTGCAGCACAAACTGTGCTGTGTGACACCGACTGAAATGAATTTATTACGGTGGAGAAGTAGAAGAATTATAAAGAAAGGACTTATAAAATCAGGTCTTTCTCTGTTAAAAAATGTCACCTGGCCTGTTACTTCTTTTAAGCGCAGCTAGCTAACTTCCCATGTGAAAATTATAAGAATGAAAGCAATTAACAACGTATTTTAAGGGTGAAGAACAGATGCACCTGAAAAACAAGAAATTTGTCCCATGAGAATCAGTGAACAAAGTACATAAACTAACCAAGAATTGAGAGATTTGGCAGACAAGTACAATACCTTTTACTAACCAGTAGAGTAATTGGCAAGAAAGCTGTTAACCAATTGGAGTCAACATGAGATCTTTGAAAACTGTAAAAAAATGAGTTATGTGAGTAAAGATTGGCTTTTCCTGCGTGAAGAAAATGGAGTCCTGAGCCTGTTCACTGCAACATTTCCTATTCTATTCATTAACAATTGCTCTGATCCAATTGTGCCAAAAATAAAATAACAGCAGGGCTATTTCCGGAGACATGCAGACAACTCTGACTCAGCAGTGATTTTCTGCTCTTGGGGATATGTGAAGAAAAGTCCCGTGAAAGGACTTTTGAAAATCACTGAAACAGAGATGAACTTTCCAGAATGAATGAGCAAACACAAGGCAGTGGATGTGTGAAACTCAAGATAAAGAAAAGCAAACAAACACATAAAGGGGCAGGCTTGAAGCAACCTGGGCTAATAGAAAATGGGGTTTTTTTAATCATTGCTACCAATTTATCATTCATTATCAATCAAACAGCAAAAAAAGGAGTTTTCTCTGTTCTCATTAGCATCCCACAAGTCCAGTTTCACTCCTCCCTGTCTCCAAAGCTTTCCCTGTTCCTGGCAGAACAGCCCAGGCTGCCTCAGGCTCCCCTGCGGCACACAGCCCACCCCAGGAGCAGCTCCGTGGCCGAGGTGGGTTTGACCCTTGTGACACCAGCTATGCCCTGTCACTCACCTCCTCACCAGGACAGGAGCAGTGGCAATAAGATTTGGAACAAGCCTTCCTGGGTCATGATAAAGACAGTTGAATAAAGCAAAGCCTGTGAGCGATGACAGAGCGATGGCAGTTGCCATGACAGCAGCCATCCTTCTCTTGGTGCTTCAGTGCAACTCGTCTTGAGCTTCTGAAAAGATCCTTGCTCTCCCACTGCTGGAAGCTCCTCTCCTCCTGAGCTCTGTCTCCAGGCACAAAAGGCTGGGAGACCTTGGAAGTGAGCCCCAGAGCTTAGAAGGCATTTATTATCTCTGTCTTCTGGCACTAAATCACCCTCCCTGTTCCCAGGAAACCAATATTTCCCTTGTTCATTCTTCTACTGATGATGGAGCAGAACCAGCTCTTCTTGCCCTTGAAACCCTTACAAATTTCAGCTCCAGCTGATCTCTGGCTTTTCTAACGTTATCCCTTTAAATCCATGGGTTTCTCTCTCTCCTCTGTCATCTGTCCCCACATCACTCTCTTGTACATCTGCCTTCCTTCAGAGCTCAGCCTGCACTCCCTACTCCCCCAAGCCAGACTTGGGACACAGAAACTTGATTGGGAAGCAGAAAAAATCCTGGGTTTTGAATCCATTTGCTAAACAGTTTTCTAAAGTGTCCACAATTGCAAACTATCTTTCTTTGGAGGAAAATATTCTTCAACCTCTTTCTTGCCACGCAAAAATAATTCACTTCATTAAGGAGCAAAACCCACAAGATAAATTTCAGTCCAAGAACTTTTCTATTCTAATGAATACTTTTGAATCCTATTAATTTTGCAACAGATATTTTCAAAGGTCACTGTAGTTAAACCTTGGCGATCCATGAGGTGGAAGGAGCAACTCTAACAAGGAGATGCAGAGAAAGGGCTGAGGTCTTGCAATCCCCTTATTCCTCAGACTAAACTAAAATGACCCAAACCAAGAAGTTGCCTTGTTTTGGTTTACAATTAGATGGTTTATGTTTATAACAGTATTGCGCTTCAGCATTTTTCATTAAATTTGGAACATTGACTTCATTTGGAGACCTTTCAAGCCTTTCACTCAGTTATCCATCAAGCTGCACTACATCGAGCTGTCAGGCAAAGCATGTAATGACTAAACTTTTCAAAAAAACAGATGTTAATGGCTCTTGACAGGGAAATATTTTTTTACCACAAAATTATGAGATGCCTTTAGGGCTGCAAGTGAGACATAAACAGCATTCATCAAACTTAATTCCTTTCTCATCTGATGCAGGAGCTGTGCAGGTTGCTTCCTTTCTCTCCTTGGAACAGCTGTATGCTAATGCAGACTGCTGGTAATGATATGAAATAGAGGGGAAAAAAGGAATTTTAATAATTAAAATTAAGACTAAACAGGATTTTGGTTGGAGATAGGGTGTGGAGTTTTTTGGGTTGGATTTTTTTTTTTTTTTTTTGTGGCAAGCTTTTTTTTACCATTGGAATAGCCACCTAATGAAATTTTAGTGTAGTGGAGCTTTTAAACAAAGAATTTTTTTCTTCTCTTATAGACTTGCTCTTGCTTCACCACAGTTTATCATTCTTGGTATTACTGCCTTGCATAGCTGAAAAAAATACAAATCCCTTTACTCTAAAAATCACTGGGTAGAGTTCCTAGAGCTACTTATTATGCAGGAAGTCAGATGAGAAAGTCAGAGGTTGAGTCAGTTTAAAAGTAAGAAAATAGAATTTTGTACCTACATAGGAATTTCCCTAAATAAACACTGATTCTCTCCTTAAAGGGGGAAAAAAATAGGGCTTTACAAACAAAGAACAAAGGATAAATTATATTCTACCTCTGGTATCAAGACTACTACATTCCTGGGAACAGCTTAGAGAAATTTATTAGTTTGTGATTTAGACAAAATCAAGTTAGATTTTTTTTTAAATGGTTGCTACTAATTTATGATTGATCATGTCTGAGCAAGTTCTGTGTCTCAGTTTTGCCAGCTGACCAGACTAAATGGGGTAATCTGTTCTAGCACACTCCTACTGAGACATTGAAGCTTCCTGGGATGCTTTGAGAATTATTTTGTTTATGATGTGCAAGGCAGGAGTGATGTATAAACTTATTTAAGATCCAGGCAATTTCTTGAGGTGTGGAGCACCCTGGGATAGTGGAAGGTGTCCCTGCCCAGGGCAGGAGGTGGCACTGGATTCCATGAAGATTTTATGAACTTGAAACAGCAAGTCTTTGAACTTCAATGCTGCAATCACCTTTTTCTGATGCAGTGTAATTTCAGTTCTGAACAGAATAAATGTATTTCAACAAAAGCTTTCATTTCTTCCAATCAAGATAGGTTGTGCTAATTAGCTGCCCTAATGAACAGAGGCAAGTACAGAGTCACAGCATCCCTTAGGAAAATGTGAGAGCCCCAGTCCATTCCCATCTATCTTTCCATAAGATAAATGAGTGACATATTTTTGAGGTGGTCATTGTAATCCTAATAATAACTTAATGTATTTTGTCTTCTTTGTAATACCTATAGGTATTTTTGAACAGAAATGTCATATCAAAAGTGCTTTTTCAGTTTTTAATCCTCTCACAAGAAGTGCCCTTTGTTACAAGCCTACTTTTGGAATTTCAATTCTGACTGTAAAGAGTTTCAATAGATTCCACCTCTGCTCCTTTTTACAGGTACAATTCCCTTTCAAGCACTTGTGGAAGGAAGGTATTTTCAAGATCTAAGCTGACAGAGAAAGTGGATTTTTCTTCACTGCCACTTCATTGTGCTTTAAGGTCTCTCTGCTAATGTGAGGAAAACATTTAATTACTGAAAGGTTTCCCCTGCATGATGGTGGGAAAAGAAGTTCTCAATCCCAGAGTAACAGGATCCAGATGTACTATAGTGTGATATGGATTCTACCATTAATATCGAAATTCTTGCCCCAGCTTCTCTCCCAGGATATTTTACAGCATCAGTGGGCAGTCCACACAGTTTCTATCAGCTTCATCCTCTCAGCACTGCACACTTCTGGGTTTTAGATCTCAGCTTAACATTACTTACTCCTTTGTAATAACTTAGCCAAGGCAAAGATGGGAGCAGAAACCCTGGAGCTCAGAATCTGCATTTTATTTAGGTATCTATTCCTATTATTTGAGAATTAAAAAAACACCCCAAAAAATTTAATACTCTAAGCCTCTACCACCACCAGTTTCATTTACAACAGCACAAGCTGATGCAAAAAAAAAAAAAAACAAACAAAAAACCCCCCAAAAAAAAAAAAAAAAAAACCAAAAAGCAATATTTCCTAAAGAGAACCAGTCTTTAGAGAACTTGCTGTGGCACCTTCCTGGATAACTTCCTATGAGTAATAAATGGAATGTGTTCACACAGGGCTTAAAAAATGGTGGCACAGAGCTGAATATGAGGCAGGGTGTGAGTAATAACAGGCCCACGTCAGCAGTAGTAAGCAACTATAATCTGGAACAGCATATGCAGAATTAATTGAAATTCAATTATCTGCATTAAAATGCCTCCTAGGAACGATGGAGAAAGATATGATATTTAAAAAGAAGAAAATTATCCATATGTGGCTTTTAGAAAACAAGGAGGCTGCATAAATAGTGAGAAATGAGCAGCTAGATCATTATACAGCTGTGCTTCACTGAGAGGTTTTTCCTGGTAGGATTTTGTCTTTACTGACCAACCTTTCTCTGAGAGGAAAAACTCTTGTCTCTTCTGATTTGATAGACACTGTCATCGTTAGTAAAAGAAAAGAAAATATCAGAGCTGTATTGAATATTACACAGTGCGAAGAATCTTATGGGTTTTCCTACATATTCATGGACAAAATTGTTCATCAGTATTTATGTAGTTAAATACAGGACTTCTATATTGTGACAGGGGAAAAGGAAAAAAAAAAAAAAACCCAGGAAAGCAGCAACGAAAGAAGATCATAAATCAGTCTTATTTTTCAATTTAAAAAATACTCCTGCTGATCTGCTATGCCCAAATTAAAAGTCATTCACATGGTTCAAAAAACAGCACAAACTTCCAGTTTTGCTTTGTTTTCCTGGAGTAATTGCCTTTCTGGATTAGTAATTGAAATGAGTTCACCAAGAACTGAAGGGAATTCTGGAAATGGCACAATGAGAGTTCTAGTGATGGCACAGTGAGGGTTCTGGAGATGGCACAGTGATGCTGCTGGAATGTGTTCCATGCATGGATCATGTCAAGAGCTAAAGGGAACTCACCCTGTGTGTGAAGCTGGGAATTTGCTGCTGGCCCAATTCAGTTATTAACAAATTAATGAGCATCCAAGCAGTTGTTCCAACTGCAGAAAAACCTAATTATAATGCAGCTAAAATAATTACACAGAAAGCCTTCATGCAACCTGTGTCTTTTGGGGATTAGGTTCATAGAGTCACAGAATTGTGGAACAGTTTGGGTTGGAAGGGATTTTAGGGCTTACACAGTGCCGTGGGCAGAGATTTTTCCACTCTCCCAGGGTGCTCCAAGCCCCATCCAGCCTGGCCTGGGACAATTCCTGGGATCCAAGGGCAGCCACAGCTTCTCTGGGCACCCTGTGCCAGGGCCTCACACCCTCACAGGGAAGAATTTCAAACCTAAATGTGAGAAAGAAATCTACCATGGGTTTGGAAAGCAGAACAATATTGAGCACAGGGGGTTTTGGATGAGATGAAATCTGTAACTCCCTCTGGGCTTCCCAACAGGACATTGGGTGGAGGTGTTACCCTTCATGTTCCAGAATACACAGAAACACGTGGATGCACATGGATCATCCACCATTCCCCAGTAAATAGCTTGAGTTCCACCCAAGCAAGCTAGGCACAAGCTGCTACATAATTTCTGAGGATTTTGAAGCACTTTCTGTTTGATAAACACCACTTAAAGTTTTCCCAAACACCAGTAGCCAGTGAGACCCAAAGGCTAAAGACAAATGGGAAAGGCAGCAGCCAGAAAGAACAACCGTCAGTATTTTGGGGGCTCCTTCTGGTAACATATTCACAAGTGTTTGGATATTTAGGAACATTGTCTTTAATAGTTTCACACACTTGGATTAAAAGCTACAACCAAATCTGCACTGGATGAGAAAATACATATTGCATCCATCTTGCTGTGGAGTTTGGAGTATCCTTTCATTGTAGGATACATACCTCAATCTAAATTTCACTGATTTCTAGATAAAAAAACGAGTTTGGTCCAAAGAGAAAAGATTCACTGACAGAAGTGTAGCTATCTGGTGTTTCTTGAAAAATGAGTCATCACACCGGTTTCCTAAATGACATTTGTGCAACTCGGCTAACATAGAGAGCTTCTTCATAGGCAAGCTAAGAAAAGGAGAAGCAAAAGGCTGTTCATAAAGTGATCCAAAATGCTTTGAAATTAATTTAATATTTTAATTTTGCAGGGGTTGAACTCGTTCTCTGTGCAGGCGGACAATATATTTATGTATTTTACATAAATATATATATATATGCCTATGTGTACACGCTTGTGTCTGTATATACCAGGGATTTTCCATTATCCAAAACAGATGCACAAGTTAAATGTTCCATGTTTACAAGAATTCTACAAAATAAAATTCTCCCGCAGCAGCAGGAGGTCTTTTAAATACACATTCTAAAAGGCATGCACGGTTAATTTTAGGCAGAAACATTAAACCTTATGGAAACAGAATTAGTAATTAGTAGGAAACAGTGAAGACTGAGATTCTTTATATCTTTCTATTCAAAGTCCATTAACAGCTTAAGCTTATTTTCTAAATTCAAAGTAATGTAAATATTTCAATAAGCAATGAAGTCTGAACGCATTAAAATAGAATCACATCTGTTTTCTACAAATCTTAGTGAATAGACTTTACCCAAAGGAAAAAAAAATAGAAATAAAGAAAAAAGGGAAGAAAACTTGCTGCATTCTGTCCTTTCCAATGAATGTAAATGCAGAAAGTAATGATTTGTGGCTTTGTACAGGAACTTAGGTGAGCAATCATTATGACTGCAAATGTGAGCAGCTTGTGCAACAAGGACTCAACAAGACTGGTTTTAAACAAAGCCCTCACTTTTTATGCCACTGATTTGTATAACACAGGTACTGATTTGAAAAATAAGCCTCAGCCTGAGGTCTGTTATTCCTGAAGAGCACTGACAGGAAGACAGGAATGGTTTTGGCAATGAGCATCAACCAGATTGTACAATAAACATTCCAGGAGCTCTACTTATCATGTTAAGGCTATGTCTTATAATAATTTTAAAAGGTCCTATGGCTTCTTTGTTTACAAAGAGTGAAAATCAGTTTTGTAGCCATAAGTTTAAGAGAGAAACTTTAAACATTCCAAGAATTTAAGTGCTTTTTCTCAGCATTCATTTAATGAGACTCTTGTTTGTTTTGTTTGAGAAATTGTTGAAGTATACTTCATGGAAAACATAGGGACACCTGAAATTGGAATTTTTGCAATTTTATTTAGAGACACAGAAAATAATGCTTTTCAGAGCAGGTGCATGAACTTTTTAAATTGCAGTGATTTAGGAAATACACAAATGCAGTTATTTTAGGAAATATTTTATATTTTAATTTTATTAAACATTCTATAGTTTGTCAAGCAAACAGTGCCTGGAGATGCTGGAAGAAACACTTCTTCATGAGAAGTGCCTCTTGAATTTATATTTACAAGAAAGCTCTTTGGGAGTTCATAATTAAATCACAATTATTGGAATTACAGACAGCTTGTGGAATAAGATTTTCCTCAAAATGGCCACAAGAACTGTTTCTTTGTGAAGACTCAGACTGTAAGGGCTGTCCCACAGAAAGTGAAACCTGAGGAAATGCCCCACACCAAAGTCTTTTCCTATGAAGCACAGATATTTCACTTATTGTCTAATAGATGAGGACCCGGAAAAGTTCTGAAGCTGGAATGAGTTGTGAAGGAAGAACAAGGTGCAGAGTGTCAGCGGACACAGAAATGATGTCTGGTTTGGATGTGGCAAAAAGCACAGTGTATAAAAGTGAATTTGGATTAAGGGATCAATGTGGGCAGCCCTGAAGTGCAAAGCTGTTGTTTTGTTTTGTTTTGTTTTTCTGGATACAGCTAATATTTAATAAAATAAGTCATCAGACAACCCAAACAATAAGAGGCTTCTCAGCAAGTTCTACTTGCTGCCAGGAAGATGTGGAGAATTTCCATTCCTTCTGTCTGGCACATTTGTTTAAATACAAATATAATTGGTTCCGTAGCCAGATGGAATCCTGCTGTCCAAATCTGTGGAATTGCCTTCCCACATAGCCCTTGCCTCTTGTAATCAGTGCAACAGAAACATATTGATATTTTTTCTAATTTTTTTAGTCTGTTTTCTTTATTGATGAAAGCTTAATCGGGAAAGGCACGGGAGAGAAGGGAGCCAGCCTTTTCTGCACCACCATTGCCTTAAACCCTGCTTTGAAATGGAAGAAGTGTTCCCCGGGAGGTTTTTGTCCAGGTTCAAAAGGTATCTGTAGAAGCACGACTCACTTCTCTGGCCCCTGGCTGTCACTAATCCCTTTCATGAGGATGACCAGGAAGGCTGACAGCTAATCGATTATTTACTTAGTCCTTAACTTGTTGTGCTCTGAGGAAATTTAGCACGTCAATCAGTGAAAGATGATGCACTCCCAGCCTCCACTTACCCAGCACAACAGACTCGGAACCCTCAGTCTGTGCAAGGTGCAATCAGTGAAAGATGATGCACTCCCAGCCTCCACTTACCCAGCACAACAGACTCGGAACCCTCAGTCTGTGCAAGGTGGCTCTGAAAGCCCTGATCACAGATCTTGACATGCTTTTAGGGGGGAAGAAGTGGATTATGAGACTGAACACATTTTAAGTGCAAATCCAGAAATTTTATAACTTGTAATGCGCTTTTATTTTTCCTTTTCCTTTATGTCATGTCTTTTCTTCCTCGTGAAAATGGATGAAAGCAATTAGCACAGGCCTGTAACCACTAAACAGCAAATTAATATCAGAGATGTCCAGGCTGACCCTCTCCTCCTTTCAGTGTTTCTTTTATTAGTGTGATTTAAACTAAAGTAATACTCTAAACAGTATTGTTAAAAACACAGAGAGCTTTTCTTGAAACCTGCTTAACATCTGCATTTACTCTAAAAAAAAAAAAAAAAAAAATTCTGTAAGTTTTCAATCAGCCCAGGGAAAGCTGGGGGCCCACAGGATTCCTCATGCCTACAGTGCTTAAGGGACATCTGGCTCTGGCACTGGGTGATGTGTTCAGCGATTCAGGGGTCACGGAGGCAGTTCCGGATTGACGGCTGGACTGCATGAAGTGAAAAGTCTCTTCCAGCCTTGATGGTTGGAGGATTCCAGCTTCAGTTTTGTCTAAGAATGTTTTGAGTGCATACCAAAAAAATTAAATTAACTGTATTGTTTTCAACAAAAGGTCCAGCAAAAAGCTGATTGCAAAATTTAGAAAGATACAGTTATCTCAGTGCAATTTAAGAAATCCCTGGAAGTTTCTGAAGCTTTAGAGTTCCTTCTTGTTTAAAAACACTGTGCTACTTCAGGTGTGTTTACACTACTTTTTGTATTTTAAATTAACTCAGTGTCTGCCTGTAGAGCTCTGCACACGGGGTTGCACAGCTCTCTGGGGTCTGTAACTGTCAATAATTCGATATTATCAATCCGTGGAGCCTGGGCTGCAGCCACCCTGCACCGGGGGTTTCTCACTCCTGGGGGAAAGGTAAGGACTGAAGTCAGGCCCCTGAACTTCAGGAGAAAAAACTTGAGCTCTTCGAGGAGGTGGTGAATGTAATCCCCTGGGAAGCTGTCTTCAGCGACAGGGGAGCAGGAGAGAGCTGGCAGATCTTTAGGGGAATCTTCCATGGAACGCCAGTGATCCCTGGGAGCAAGAAATGGGGCAGGAGCCCAGGATGGCTGAGAAGGGACCTGCTGGGAAGGCTGAACTAAAGGGACCCTGCACAGGCAGTGAGGACACGGACAGGTGACCTGGGAGGAGTCTAGGGATGAAATGTGGTTGTGTAGGGAAGGGCTGAGGAAGGCAAAGCTGGATCTGAACCTGGCAAGGGACACAAAGAATAACAGGAAGGTCTTCTTCCTGGCAGCCAGCAAAGGAAAGTCAAAGAAGGTGTCAGCCTTGATAAACAAGGCTGTGAAACTGGTAAAAATGGATGAGGAGAAGGCTGAGGAGCTCAATAAATTTTGTGTTTCATCTTCAATGGCAACCTCTGTTTCCACACCTGTGGAGTGGATGGACAGCAGGATGGGGGCTCAGGGAGCAAAGTCCCTCCCACTGTGAGTAGAGATCAGCTTCATGAGCACCTGAGAACCTGAACATCCATAAATCTGTGGGACCTGGTGAGATGCATCCCAGAGTCCGGAGGGAATTTTTCTTTATTATCTCTCCTCATCAGTACAAATCCAAACCAAATCCCACCATCAGAGAACAGGACTGGTTTATGACCATTCAAGTGCCTAATCTCACTGGAAGTCTTTGTCACTTTGGAAGAAGAAAATACCAATATTTTACACCCATTTAGATTTGAGAAACAGGCTTTGGTAACATTTATGTCTTCCTGCCTGTCAGGTTATGAAAAGTTAATCATTTGGCAATGCAGTGAGGTACAAGCACTCATCAATTAAGTTTCATTGCCTCACTGATTGTCTGAGGTGTGTTTTGTTTGCTCAGATCACTGCAAAATGAACAGCCAAACAACCAAATAAATGCCAGCCCAATGCATGAGAGGGATGAGACCAAAAGTAAAAAATCAGTCAAAGCTTCAAATAAATGTCATTTTATTCCTCTACTCAGTAAAAACAGTGGCTTTGCTGCTCAGAGTTTTCAGTGAATTGATTATTACTATTTTTAGGGAACAACAATAGGACAGCTTGGCACTGACCTCATGTCACTGCAGGTGCTGCTGTACTAATGACACCAACTATTGTTCATAATTAAGAGGAAGATATAATCATCAGTAAAATCCTGAAACCTAACAAAAAAAAAAAACCAAAACAAAACCACAATGATACTAGCAGCTGTGAGAAGTGACGATGGAAAAAAAGGTAAAATATGGCCTAAACCGAGTAAGTTACTCACTGATGCATGTAGTACTTACATGATTTCTGAGCAACCTGGGCTAGGGGAAGGTGTCCCTGCCCATGGCAGGAGGGTGGAAAAGGATGATCCTTAAGGTTCTTTCCAACCCTACCCATTCTGGGATTCTGTGATTTCACAGTGGCTGTGATTATCAGAACTGCTGTAGACAAGCCATTATAACCAAGCCCTAATGCATCATCTGCCTCAAAACACAGACACTGTTACTGTCCCCACACGCAACTTACAGCCTCTGCTACACCAAGAGGACAAAGTGCGGAAAGATGGAGTGGGGTGAAGGAATTCCAGACAAATCATACAAGAGATGAGTATAGTTACACATGTACAGAAGCTTGATCCATAGGAGGGAGATCAATCTTCCCTTCTGACCCTGAGGTCAGTGACTCCAATGCTCCTTCCAACCCCAAGGTCTTTTGTGTTGATTGTTTGAGCAGGTAAAGATCAGAAAATGTTTTGATCCAACTCATACCACCCCTGGAGGTGTTCAGCAAATGTGTGAGTGTGGCACTTGAGGTCATGGGCTGGTGCTGGTGCTGGTTGATGGTTGGACTGGATGATCTCAGAGGTGTTTTCCATCCTTAATGATCCTGATTCCATGATTCCCTGGCAGATGAAACATGGAATGTGGAAGCGCAGCAGAGACCTGCATTAATTTCTAACAACTTGCCATGATCTGACATGTTCCAGAACACAGAGGTTTTTTTTTTTTTTTTTTTTTTATGATGATCCCAGGGATTCTGGGGCATTCTGTTATTTTAGGTACTTCCTCCATCCCTCAAAGCTGTCTAATGTGGAACAGCTGGAAGTGGGATAAACTGTGAACCACAGGACTCTCGAGATGAAGCCTGGTCCTGCCTGGTGTACCTGGAAATCACTGATGATTTTCTCCAGATTTTAGGGCTGTGCAGTGAGAAACACTTGATCAGACACGAGAAATGCCCATTGTTTGTGCAGCAAGAGATTAAGACCCAGGCAAGGTGTAACAACCATCTTCCCTTCACATCATGGCCAGCAACTCGTAGATGTGGATATTTTCTGTCTGCACATGTGTGTCTGTGGCTGTGTTCATGCATGTAGACATATCTAGCATCAAAGGACATCCAGAATTGTTCCAGATTTTGGTAATTGTGTAAACCTCAGCTCTTCTCAGTTCCCATAGCAACAGGACACTGCACTGAGATAGGAGTAGTCTTCCCTTGATATGATTTTGATCAGCTCTTTCTGTTGCAAATTAATATCAAATTGGGAGTCAATAATAAATGAAAATACCTTCCAAAGCAGCAGCCAGGGATGTGAACAGGGGGCAGGAAGAATTAAACCATTCAGCTGTCAGCTGCTTCTGTTAGAACACAGACTGATACAGAGAGAAAACTACTGATCTTTGTGGAAACTCAGTGTAAAACAGCTTTCAGGAGCATTTCAGTGCAGAACCAGTCATTTAAACTGCATGCAGAATGATAAGCTATGGTCTCCTCTTTGCATCTTAAGGCATTCATTCCCATTCCTAGCTTTTAATCAGATATTGCTTAACTCATCTTTATCTAGAGGACCTGATGATTAGAGGTGACATGTTGCTATAAATCCCCTACCCACACTGTATTCTCCTGGAGGCAAAGCCACACTTACAGACTCTATTCACAAAAAAAGCCAACAGCCTGCAAGGAAAAGTGAAAGGGCAATTGCAATGGAAACTATGGAGGACTCCCACAAAAATATATTCTTCTTGATAACGAATCACAAAATCCCAGAATAGTTTGGGTTGGAAGGGACCTTGAAGATCATCTTGTAATTAACAATTTACATGTTAATTGTGTTAAAATGGTAAAACTACATGGAAGAAATTAATTTCATTTAATCTGGGAGGAAAAAAGTGCTTCTATGACTTTGGAGCCAGCATGCCTAAGTACTGAAATAGAAACCAGGGACATTTAACCTGGAAAGTCATATTTGTCATGAAAGATTACATCCAAATAGGCAAGGAATAAACAACTCCACCAACCCCATAATTAAAAGGCCTCCTTAAACAAATATTCCTTTCCTTTTGGAAGATTTGACTACCCAGTAGACAAAGCTTTTGCCCACATGCTGCTGTTCTGATTACAAAACTCCTGGTGCACCATGCACACACAGACATTAAATACAACTTATGCCTCCCCACAGCTCTTTTTCTTAGCATGAATCCCCAGTGACTTCAACAGAAAAGCTCCAGTGGAAATAAAAGCAGTGATCTCAATTTAGCCTTAAATTTCAGGGATGTGTGTGGTTGTGTGTTACTTCTATAAATATCAATGAGCTCTCTGTGAAAACAAGAGTCAGAGAATTCCAACTTAGAATATCAGTCTTTCCTTTTGAATGTATAATCATTCATTTTTCTACCAGATGCACTTTAACCTCTAATTTTTAAAGTTCAGGGTTTCTGTTCATGAGCAGATCTATTGAAATGTATTCACCAAAAAGCCAGCACTCTACCCTGATAATGGGAAAAAGACAGCACATACCTAAAGATCTATGTGCTGACTCTCCTTGAGTCATCCGATAAAATAATAATAAAAAACGCCAGGAAATTTTAAAAAAAGTAAACGATTCTGAACTTATATTTTTACATTGGAGGGAGCCTACTCATGGAAGACTCCAGTGCATGGCATTCACTGTCTCTAGGCAGAGGTTTGGAATATGTCTCACATCAGATGTAGCTTGTGAGCCACTTTTATTGGCTCCTTGCAATGTGCTTTGCCAAGAAATGTGAGACCCAAAGAGTTCTGTAAATTCATTACTCTCATAGAGCAATTAGTGTAAAATCTAGTGAGTGCTAAATGATTGCAAATGAATTAGTTGCAACATAACATTTAATTTTCAGTAGTGAGCTCATTTATTTACGTGACATCGCAAACTTTACAAGGCAAATACAAATATTTAGACTCTGACCCTGCAACTGCCATGAAAGACAACAGTTTTTCCTCACTTTTCTACCAGAACTGAAAGTTTCTGATTGACCAGTCAAGAGTTACATGGAAGAAGAATGGGTTACTACTCCAGAGTGGCTGGATTTGATGATCAGAGGGACGGAGCAGAGGAAAGGCTGGGAGAATTGGGAATGTTCAGCCTGGAGAAGAGAAGCTTTGGGGTGACCTAATCGTGACATTTCAGTGCCTGAAGGAGCTGATAGAAAACATGGAGAGAGACAGTTTACATGGGATTGAGGGACAGGATACAGGGAATACTGCCAGAGGGCAGGGCTGGATGGGATACTGGGAAGGAATTGTTCCTGTGAGGGTGGGGAGGCCCTGGCACAGGGTGCCCAGAGAAGCTGTGGCTGCCCCTGGATCCCTGGAAGTGTCCAAGGCCGGGTTGGGCTTGGAGTGACCTGGGCTGGTGGAAAGTGTCCCTGTCCATCTGGGAATAAAGTAAAAAATCCCCAACCTATCGTGTTTAAATATTTGAAGAGGTTGCAGATTGTTTGGGAATCTCTGGTGCTTTTCAAGATCCACGTGACCTGCTCTGCACTCTGAGAGAATTGTCATGAAAAGGTTTTATTTTTTGAGAAATATTTCTGACTTTTGTGGCTTTTTGTCATAGTTTTGAGCCCGCTACCATTCCATTCCCTCTTTCCCTCCCTCCCTTCCTTCTGTAGGCCTTAATGCAGTAGAAATTATCGATCTTATAAAGTACCTTGCTCTTGGATTCTCTGCAGGAGAAGATCCCACAGAGTCAACCCCAAACACACTTTGCTGGATCTTGTTATTGTCCCTCACATTTTCTCCTGATTTCCATTGAGAAGAATGACTATATAATTGCATCATTCTTTTAACCCAGAATAACTTTGGCATTTTTTAAAAAATGTCCATTGGAGAAAGGTCTTAGCTGATGTAACTTGATTTATTAAAAATTAAGTTGAAGGAAATAGATTTATCCTTACCAATAGGATTTTTCTCACTTTTTTTAGGAGGAAACAAGCAGATGACCCTTTTAATTGAGAAAGTACCTTCAATTATTGGTTGAATATGTTAGTTTTACCTAATAATTCATTCATCAGGGACACTCTGCCAAATTAATTGTAAAGGAGGAATGAAGCATTAACATTTAAACACCTATTGCACTTTTCTTAAAATAGCCTAAGTGGATGTATTAAAATAACACAGCAACGCTTAAATCCACAATTCCTGTTTCTTAAGTTCAGCTGTTTCCATCCATCCTACCAGCAAGATAATTAAGAACTGGTGCTTTTGCCTTTTCGCCACTAATAAATTAGAATGAACAGCAAATACAACCAGAGAAATAGCACAATGAGTATTTTTTTAAATAGGTGTATTTTAAAACTAAGTAGAAAATTGGAGTGATATAATTGAAAAAAAATCCTTCAAAAAAACCCACAAAATCTTCCTAAAAATCTAGCACAAAATGTGTAAGTTTTGTTCCTTCCTATGCTTTATTTATTTTTTTTTTTCATTTTGCTCTTACCAAGCTTCCCCTGGGGTTGTTTCAAGTACTTGTATTATCTTAAGTCTATTAAAGTAAAGTTGAAATGCCCTGTGATTTTTTTTCCCCTTTACAATCTTTTGAAGAAGCCATTTCTTGTCTTGCAGCTATTGAATTGAATGAAAAGACTACATTATGTACCAATCATGTTTTAACATCTAAAAGTGCAGTTTACATTTACTCCTAAGCCTGGGAAGGGAGAGAAGAACAAAGCCTACGTGCTCAGATTTTAAGATCTGTGTGGTTCTGACTTATTGTTTGAGAAATGATTTCTGGCACTGTTTAAATGAACACTTTGCATTAACTACACTGATGTGCTTCCCATTAAAATAAAACTAAAAAAAAAGAATTAAGCAAGTAAAAAGAAACAAGAAAAGAAGACATAAAGATTGTCCAGGGTCATAAAGGGCTTTACATATTGCAGCCTCTGTAGTTTTCTGTAAGAAAACATGAGTAGTTCTCTGCCCTTGTGCCACTCTAACAAGAAAACCCAGGGTGTAAAACACTTGAGTAGTTGTATGAAATTTTCACTTCCAATTTCTGCTCATGCTCTTCATTTTGAATAAAGAAAAGTGCTGGAAAGAAAGGGACAGTGACAGGATTGAATGAAGTGTCACCGACAGGCCACAGCACCATAAAACCTCTCAGCAACTGGAATTAGTAAATGTTAAATTCAGATCACCACGTGGTTTGGCAGACACAGCTCTGGGAGCCAGGGTCTGCCTGAGACAGGCAGCAATTCCTGGAGAAGAAGGCACCAGGATATTGTGGGTTTGATGAAAACAAAGTATCAGCAATAAAGTGAAGGCTTAATATTTCAGGCAACCATTTCTTCACAAACTGTGTCAAGCAAATACTTTAATTCCCTGGGGTCTATGCCCTTCCTTCCTTCCTTCCTTCCTGAGATTTGCCTATGATTTGTGTTGAAGTGCTTGTCCAATTTTTGCCACCATCCAGCTGCTCTTTCACTCCATCTCTCAGCTCTGCAAACAAAATAAGCTGAAAAAGCCCTGGGTCAAGATAAAGGTGGGAAATCACTTACCAATTTACCTTCACGGAAAAACCTGACTTATCCAGGGGAAACTAATGCAACTGATTGCCAATTAAAATAGTGTTGGGCAGTGAGAAGTAAATTAAAAGCCCACCTTCATTCCCAGCTCCTGTGCATCCTCCCCAAGGAGCACAGAGGAGTTGGAGGTTGAGGAGCTCTGGTTGGTCCCTGATATTTCACCTCTGTCCCTCCTTCCTCCCCCCGGCTTCCTCCTGGATGTGCCCACAAGCTGCAATCCTGCAGGATAACCCTGCTCCAGGTGGGACTCTGTTCTTGCCAGGGTCCTCTGCACAGGCTCTGGGGGAAAACCTGCTCCACTGGAGTTTCATTTCCATGAAATGAAAAGTCAAATCTGCTCCAGCACCTAGAAAATCTTCTCCCCCTCCTTCTTTTCTGATCTTCATGTGTACATTTTGTGTTTCACTTTTTCCCCTTCACTCCTCACTGCCTGTGCAAGTGTTTTCCTCCTTCTCCAGGGCAGCCGTGTTCACTTATCCCCTGTCCTCCCAAAATCCTGGCCACTGACATCACTGACTGGAGCTCTCTATCCCATTACACTCTCTGATAGGAGCTTCTTTATCTTCACCCACTTCTTAAGAAAGAAATCAGCCAAATAATTAGCAATTTAGATGGTAAGAGTTGGAGGTTGTAGCCATAATGAAGTTCTGAGGCCTGAGAGCAGTTAGAGGAATAAATTCAGATTATTTGTACCTGGCAGAGCAGGCAGACCTGGCAATATAGAAAAAAAAAATAAAATGTTTACAGATCAATTAAAATAATTCTGGGCAGGTTTCTCCACCTGCTTTTCTCTGGGTAACAAAGTCATTTAGAAAGAATGAATAATGAAAATAACTTGGTACTCATAAGCACTGCAAATGGTGAATTTGGTAAATTAAAATTACACTTTTTCTTTCTGGATGATAAAGAAGTATTTCATTAGATTAGTAGCCAGTAATCAATTTTAATAGAAGGGGAATTGAAAGCTTTGTATCTGTTAGGTTGTGTCTGCTTTAACAAGATCAACTGATACATCCCTCAGAGCATGTTTAATGCTGTATCCACGTGCAAAAGTGTTTCATGTGGTTGATAGAGAGGCCAAAACTGGCTCAGGTTCTGCTCACAGCTTCCAGAGGTAAAGCTCTGAGTGTCAGGAGCTCAGTTTTTATGCTGGAAATCTGCCTGAGGGGGTTTCTGGCACAAATGTGGTTTTCAAGCAGTTTATTTTATTATGTGAACTTAAACTGCTCCGGTGACTGTGGGGACATTTCAGGATGGTCTCTACAACAAACAACAGCAGCTGTAAAATCACTCTCCATGCAGCCAAAGCAGAGGCATGTGACACCAATAAATTGTTATTAGACAGAATATAATTAATATATTTGGGCTCAGCACAAACTAATAAGCGTAGTAACATAGTGTAATCAGGGGCTGTAAGCAGGGTTGGCAAATCCAGGCACACTGGCACAGGAGAATGAGCAACGTGACCACCGAGACGGCAACAAACAGGAGACAGGCAAGTGATGAAATCACCAGGCTGAGGAAAAGATGAGCATAAGGGGCTGCAAAAGGGCAGAACAAGAGACAACAAGGATGTTTGGTGGAGCCAGGAAAGCAAATTAATATGAGGAACAGCTGAGGTTCCACTTTAGGGGATTTGGGCACAAACATAAAACTATCACAAATGTAAAAAAGAAAACAAAATTGAAGAAACTAAAAAGGTTTCAACTCCTCTCCTGACAGACCTCTCAAGGCCGAAGTGACCAAGAACTTTGGAGAATTGTGTCCATCTCCACCATTTCTATGGCACCAGCTCCATGATAGCAGTGCCTATAGATAATTTAAAAGCAATTTTTGAAGACCAGCAGCTCTGTCTTTGTAGAGACAAAGCTGTCTCTCTGTCTTTGTATAAGAACAAACAACTGGTTAGGAAATTTATTGCCCGTGAAGGAATTGAATGAAGTTTATTTTTTTTTTAATCTTAAAACTAGTTTGATTATCAGTTTTCTAAACACCTCCATCATGGCTATTTCAAATTCCCTGATCAATATGCAATGTATTCACACAAGCACATATAGATTGCTCTGCAACATTAACATGGATTTTGCTGTAGGTAAGGGCTTTGAGCCCTGACAGGGCCACTTTTTACAAAATATGTGGATTTCTCTTGGCCAAGATAAATTGCTGAGCTTTCTTGGGTAAAGACAGGAATAATTACTCTAAGCTGAAGGGTGATGGAGCCTTACTGCAATAAATGCTGCTCTACACAATAAATTGAAGGGTTTCTAACTGAAGCTCCCTAACAAACACCAGGGTAGCTGTAGTACAGCAGCTCAGTGGTCATTTAGTCAGAATCTGTTTTTTCAGCATTGGGCAAAAACAGGTTCAGAGGGGAAAACACAAGAAAAAGGCAATGGTACGCACTCCCCTGAATGTATTGTTGTCCCAGCCTCTGACCCAAGATGTTCAGGAGAGAAAGCACGTCATCAAACACCTTTCCTAACCCCCAGATGTTCTGCTCTCCGATATTCCTGCTCAGTTTTCTCTTACATTTGACCCCACATGTTTCTGTGATCACAGGTCCCAGAGCTCCCATAAATCCATTGCCAAAGCTGGGGTTTGTTAGCCTTGAACTGCCTGTGCCACCGTCCTCAGGGATCATCCTGGGAGAAACATGGAATAATCATTCATCTTTCCCTGCTCCCACATCACTGCCTGGCTCGGTCTCTATTCTGCACTGCAGGACAGCCCTGGAAGCCATTCCTCACATCTGCCATCCCCCTGATCTTCCACAGGAGCATTGCTAGTCCTGTGTCCTCTTTTAGATGAGACAGTTTTGTAAAATAGCGAAATTAAGCAAATTTTCCAATGCTACAGATGTGATGTAACAAAGTGATGGATGTTGCCAGTCAGCAAATGGGTCATGGTTTAGTGAAAATGGAGAATTTGGGGAAACGTGGGACTTGCTGATTTTTTCTAACCTTAACAACTCCATGATTTTTGGGTTGGATCAATCTAAGGATGCTTTGCCATTTAGCAGGTTTATTAATTTGAGTAATTGAACTGCCTGAGTAACCTCCCAGGAAGTAAAAGGTACCATGGTCCAGCAAGAAAATGCTGTGTATTATCAGACTGCTTTTTTTGGATGATTACAGAAATAAATTTCAAAATATTATCCGCTGATTAGGGACATAGGCGGACTTGAAATGGATTGAAATATAATTGGTTACACACCTTAATTTCTGTGGGTTAATACTTTTCTGTGAATTAATACTTATTGCAATCTGGTAGGATTTTCTCAGATTGAATATGAGTATTGCAGATTCTGGGAATTATCTGCAGAGAGTGAGCAGGAGCAAAATCCACTTCACAGTTCCTGAAACCAATCCAATTAGTACAAAGTCACCTGTATTCATTTCTGTCCAAGCACAATACTGACTAGAAATGAGTGAGTTTGGGTTTGTCTCATGTATTTTCCATCTGTCTGAAAACAAATAATGCAGATTTGTCTACAAACAGTATTTAGAAATCAGTGCCAGAAATGCATTTCATAGAATGATGGAATCACAGAATATCCCCAGCTGGAAGGGACCCACAAGGATCACGGAGTCCAACTCCTGGCTCTGCAAATATTTGTTACCAACAGCTCAGCAGACCTGTGCCAGTGGACTTCCATAACTGTACTTGGGTTGATCCTTTAATAACAAACAATAATAATAATAATAAACAATAGTAAACAGTTTCAAATCTCGATTTGTTGATAAATAACTTCTCACCACCATAAATATAATAATCCTCACCACCAAACAATGAAATACATTGAATAAAAATGTTCAGTTTCCCGTGTGACTCCCATGAATTAATTAATTAATAAATAGTTATCTACCTCACACACAGTTTTACTGCAACTTTTAGAAGCAAGAAATAAATACACTTTCCTGTAGGTGGACTTGGTACTGTGTTCAGAAACAGGCTGATTTTAGATTATTATTTTCCAGAGTAATTTTAATCTTGGAGAACAGATTTGATAGCAGAATTGTTTAATTAGTGTAAAATTCAGAGGTAGTGAGTGATATAAAGAAACTTTAACTCATATACTTCCCAGGACTTTGCTCTGGGAGTTTGAAGACTGTTTGAACTTCATGCATTAGGCAAACATTTTAATTTTGAAGAGGACTATATATTGGGAATTACATAATTTAATCTGTGAGAAAGACTTCTTGAAATTAATACAGCCAGATTGTTTCACCATATGTTTCTTCTAAATTTCCCCAAGTATTGCAGGAGTCAAGCAAACTTGAGCATATTTTAGCTTGTTTATCTTTAGCTGCAGAACTGATCTGGCCAGCAAGAGATGTGTGTTGTTTAATTACCCAAACCCTAGGCAGTTCTTGCATGAAGTGTGCAATATAGCAGCAGTGTGGTACTTTCTAGGAGGAGAGCTGGATATCTCATCCCTGGGAAAGCTTTTTTACTGGAATATATTGTTTATAGATGATGTTAAAAAGCACATTGTTTATGACTGCTTCCCATATAAACTCCCTGCCAACCTGAGATTTTTTAAATTGTCCATTTTCAATGGATACGGGCAATGGAAAAGCACTTAATGATTTTAAATTTGCCACTGAGAGGAAAATCCATGAAGAGGAATTGGTAGAGAATTAATTTAACCAGCCCCTTAAACAACCACCCCTAAAAATAACAGAGCTGCAAGGTGCCAGTACCAAGTTTACACAACGCTTTTAATTTAGCTGCGTGGCAGCAATTATTCTCTTTTAACTCCCAGGACCTGGGGAATGGAGAGGGGCAGTAATAATTCATGGCAGTTTCTTTTCCCTGATAAAAAGGCAGATGCTTTTTCAGTGGGGTAATACAACAGGGTTTTGCAGTTCAAGTGACTTAATATTGCTTTTCAGAACAGGGTTGCACTTCAGCAGAGTCTGATTGCAGTCAAACTTCATGAAAATGGGTAGAAACAGATGTAATGCACAAATATGCCTGATTTCCATTCTTTTGGATGCAGGCAGGAGAGATAAAGGGGGAAATAACCAATTTCTGGATATTTAAAAAGAGCTGACACTTACAAAATTATGCTCCACATTGCCTCGCAATAATCATTAATTTGCCTATAACTCCTCAATCAAAATATCACCTCTAAATCATATCAGCCCTTGCAATTTCACCAATATCGCTTGAAATAAATAAATAAAATGGAAAACAAGCACAATCTAACTTATTTGACAGCCTAGCTGACTACACTGAATAGAAGGATCATGCAAACCGCTGCTTCTTTGCTCCAATTAAAGTGATTGATAGAGATTGAACAACTGAAAATGCACAAGACCTGGCAAAATCTAATTAGCTAAAACCAGAAAAAGTATTACACTGTGAGCAGATCTGGGCAAATAATTAGTTTAGAGGAAAATCTGTGTGTTGGGTGGAAGAATGAGGACAGGCTTTGATCAATCACTGAAATTTTAAATCATGTGTTTTGATAATTGTGTTGAAAGGAAAGATAAGAACTTGATTCTTAGAAGAATCTGACATTCTGACATTCTCCAAGGTAATTTTTAAAAAATTATTTTATTTGTTTAAATGGAAATTAAAAAGTAGGATTATAGGTATAGTGGCATATTGGGAGAGCCCTTACAGAAGCGTCCAGTCATACAAGATATACCCTTTATTTTAGAAGCTTATTTTATTTTTTCACAAGAGAGCTATAACTGGAAACTTCCAAGGTTTTCAGGCTTCAGCAATTAATTTTAGTAGTTGCATTCCTAATACCCCAAAGGGGGCTCCAGTTTGAGAATGCAGGCTATGAGTTAGAAAAGCTAAAGCTTTTGGATTTGGAAAGGGATGTAAAGGGCCACAAAACCGCCCTCTAGAGGGGTGAGAGCAGCAAAATTAGTGATTAGGAAAAAAGTGGGTCCATTGGTCAGTGGTGCAAGGAATCCTTCAGTGATTCCCCAAAAAAAACCCCAAAGACATAAAATCAGATAACTATATTAGGATCATTTCCTACTGTCTTCCAAACACTCAGTTTTTGCTTAAGCTGCTGCAAAGTAAATAAACATGAAATTTGACATTTTTGTTTTCTTTAGGCAGTGGTGGTTGTTTGTTTTTTCCTTTCCCAAGTGTCAGCAGTGAAAAGAGATGGATGGAGAAATGAGTGCTACCGATGAGAGGAATAACAAGGACTAGCATCACTTCGGCTCTTACAGTGTTTTTCTATTTATTTTTTTCCTTTCATGTAGATTTGTATTTCACAAGTCTTTAATAGAGCCAGAAATTCATCTGCAACAGCAACCCATAAGTTATAGTTTTAAGATCGCAGTCCCTTCAAGGCTGAGAAATTGAACTGGAAGTGTGGTGAGGATGGGGTCTCCCCTGGGACTCCTGCTAAGCAGCTCTGTCTCATCAGCCAGTGAGCAGAGCAAAATCTGTGCCGTGCATTGATGTGTCTATTTCTATCTATCTTGATCAAACATGTGTAAAAGCTCCTCACTGAAGTTATTTAAGGTTTAATAAATCATTGGGAAGTTATTTTGTTTCCCCCAGTGCTGGCTGGTGAGAGCACTGTGTGTGCTTACTCCTCTGCTGAAGGACACGGGCCCTGCTTTGTGGGCACAGGGATGAGTTGCAGCTTTCCAGGCTCCACGTCTCTGGAAGTGCCGCTCACCTGGGCACGGGCTGTCCCAGTGGCCTGAGCCTGGCCTGACTGGTCAGCTGGTCAGGCCTAAGGCACCCCAGCGCAGGAACAGCTGTGCACCCATCATCTCTCCCCACACGTGTGCTATGTTCCCAGCAGAAACAAACCTGCACCAAACATGGCCAACCAGGAGCCAGGTGTTTTCTTGCACAAGTTTGGCCATTTTTACATGCACAAGTTGTTTGCTTGCAAGAGCAAACCTTCACCACCCCTCCTATAATTTTTTCGAAGTTTCTTACACCCCGGTGCCTCCTTCTCTCCATGTTTGGCCCTTTCCAATAAGAGGTTTTATCAGTTCCCACAGTCCCCTTGAAACATCCTTCAAGTTGGCTTTTTTTTTTCCATGGAACTTATGATGACCTTGTTTCCCTTCTTTTAGTCAAGGAGCAAATTCTGAGTGAAGCCTTTCAAGATCCTGCCTGAGCAGCTCCTTCCCTGGCCACTCCATCAGTATCCTGTCTCGAGTCTTCATTGTCATAGGATCACAGAATCCCAGATTGAATTGGGTTAGAAGGGATTTTAACATCCTTCAGTTCCACCAGGGACACCTTCCACTGTCCCAGGGTGCTCCAAGCCCCATCCAGCCTGGCCTTGGACATTTCCAGGGATCCAGGGGCAGCCACAGCTTCTCTGGGCACCCTGTGCCAGGGCCTCAGCACCCTCACAGGGAACAATTCCTTCCCAATATCCCATCTGACCCTGCCCTCAGGTAGTGGGAAACCATTCCCCCTTGCCTTGGCACTCCATCCCTTATGAGAGGTCTGTCTCCACATTTCCTGTCATCTCCCTCAGGCACTGGAAGGAGTCTCCCTGAAGTGCTCCTTGTCAGGGTTGGTGCATCTCCATGTTCAATCTTCTGCTTTCCCACTCTTTGCTTTTGCCTCTCATGCTGAAAGTCATGAAAGAGATTTCCCTGAAATCCAAGCCTCTTCCTGCCACAGCCAGTGCATGAACCTCCCACAAGTGCATCACAGGGGTGGCAGGCAGGACAGAGCTCACAGAGCAGGTGGAGCTGTTAAACACGGTGTAGGTCAGATGTTCTGATGCCCTGAGTGAGGAGAAACTACCCCAAAGCCCCCTAAATAAATGGGATGATATAGGAACCCTGTAGCAATCAATGGCAGTACAACTCCCCTCTTTTTTTTTTTTTTTTTCTCAGTTGAGAAATCTCTCGGGTGTGAATTTTTAGATGGGTATATTTCGGTCTAATACAGATTTCCAGTTCTTTCCACTCTGTTGCTCTCTCTGAATATCTAATGAATAATGCAATGTAAATTAAATTGATGACTGGATGTTGCAGTGGGGCTTGACAAGTGTTTCTTGAAGTTTACAGACATCCACATATCTTGACTCCTCAGCTGCAGCAGCTCTGAGAGGTGCTAGAGGAAGACGAGGAGAAAAATTAGCTGTATTAAAAAATTGAAGTAAACTTTTCAAGTCTAGTTTAATAACTAATTTTGACACCCTCTCAGCTCAGTAATATTTTCTCACCTTTTCTTTCCATCATATGCAGTTTGCTCTGCTCCCTTCTGCACAAGGGAATCTGGGTTTTCTTTAAACTGATGCTGATTTATGTTAAAAATACTTTATTAATTTGGTAATCTTTATGCCAGCCTTTCAAAATGCAAACAGAGCTGTCCTGTGGGAAATCCACTCAGCTGCCTTGGGGCTGAAATGCACTGCTTTATAATGTCAAACGGTGGCATGAGGGTGAATTTCCTCCTGAGCTGAGAGGCACTGCTTGAGAGTATCATACCTACAGCCATATTTTAATGATAATTTATTGTTCCTGAGAAGGGGAAAAGGAGGTCAGATGTGTATATTGGTTCAGCAAGCACGTGCTGTTACTCATTCCCTTGCTCAGCCTCTGCAGAGATGATGGAGAGGAAAAATGAAGCATAATGCATTCTCAAGGTTGCCAGGAGCAACTAATGCTTCCAAATTGGTATTCATGTTTTATTACATCTTAAATTTCAGCACCTTAAAAACAATAAAGGAAATTGCATTTTCACAAAGAGTCTTCCTTCAGGGAATGTACTTCAAGTTTACTGTCTTTTTTCTGATGCCTTTGTCCATGTCTTATGAACTTCTTGTTTCAGAGAGAATATCTATATATCTATATATCATCTATATATCATCTATCTATCTATCTATCTATCTATCTATCTATCTATCTATCTATCTATCTATCTATCTATCTATCTATCTATCATCTATCCATCATCTATATATCATCTATATATCTATATATCTATGTATCTATAAATATCTATCTCCAACCTGCCCTTGGACACTTCCAGGGATGGGGCAGACTCAGAATTTACCTGAAATCTGCCTCTTTTTTGGAGACATAACCAAATAGTTTCCCCCAGAGCAAGAGCCAGAGGGAAGGAAGAAAGAAGCATTTGTCCACTATTGTCATTATACAACTGGAGAAATGTTTTTGATGAAAAATGTCATTAGCAATGAATGGATCCAATACAGATGCTCTCAAATGAAAATATTACAGGGCAAACTCTTAAAGTCTAATTTGTTCCTACTGAACACGGAATTGTCACACTGGCATGAAGAATATTAGACTGAGTACAAAAGAAATGGAAATGAATGGCTGGAGAAAAAAAGAAGCAGTATCTTTGAAGTTCAGAATTTCTTATCATTCCAGGGAGTTAATACAATTTACATTGACTGTGGTAGGTTTTTAATAAAAAATACATTGATCAGAAAACTGTTGTATATTATGAATATTCGAATAATTTTTCTTCACAGTGGTAGGTAACAACTTACTCAAAAGAAAGATGTCAGATGGAGGCTAAAGAAACCATCCCTATTCTCTTACTACATGTTCTTACAGATTTCTGTATTAAAAAAGAAAAAAAGAAAAAAAGAAATAATAATAGTGAGGGGTTGCTGCACTGTTATTTGATTGTAGCAGGAAAATTAGAGTTCCGGCATCCGCCTGTACCGGAGTGCCCTGCACAGAGAGATTTCAGGGCACCATCACAGAAGTGAAGTGCAAAAACCCAAACTTAAACGCAAAAATCTGATAGGTTATTGCTGCCCATTTCATTACCATAAACCAAAACAAAGTCCATTAGCTTCCCTCTGAGTTACCACTGCTCCCTATTCCCCTTCTAATCAAATTTGGCAGGACAGCTGAATACCTTCCTGATGAATCCCAGTAATTATTTCTAATTATTTCTAACAGCGATGCTTCCATTTCTGACACTGGAAATGTTGTTTGGATTTGGTGATTCACAAAAAATAATCCCTTTTCCCTACCTGAAGATCTCTTCATGCTTTATTTCCGTCCACTAGGTATTGCAATTTTCTAGGATTATTTAAAATTTAATTGTATTTTACTCAGTATGTTGTAAAAATAATTATTCTTAAAATTGGTGAAAAATCAAGAAAAAAGGACTAAAATGTCTTAAAATACAGAGAGTTATATAAGGAAAGAATAAAATATTATTGTTCTGTAATCCGTGACATGCTATTTGAGAACGCTGAGATGCCATTAATCATCTTTCAGAAGGTTAAAAATGCATAAAACCCTTTAGAACAGTGGCTTTAAAAGAAACCTTATCTAGTTTTTGTCACCTGTGCAGATTTTTGCATTACTTGCTGAAAGGTCTATAAAGCAAAACCAAAGGGTGAGGACAGTAAATGTTGTATTAGAAAATGATATAAAGTGATGCCTGTGAATTCACAACTTCTGTTATAAAAAAATTTAGTTTCAGAACGTTTTGCTTGAACTTTTGCTATCAATACCACTCAATTTACCTTAAAAAATTGAAAAGAGTAATCTCCTTCTCCTGTTGCTTCTCACCATGTTCCCAGTGCCCATTTCCCCTGCACTCTAAGCTATAATCTGCCTTTCATCTTCCAAGCACCACTGACATTTCAAGTGGCTTCTACACAAAGGTGCAAACGTCCCCAATTCAGCACCACTCCTGTTCTCCCAAGCTGCAGATCTTTCACTCTTGGTCATTTTTATGTACTCATTGTTGATTGTATTTGCATTATTGCATTCAAAAGAAGCATTTCAGTGCTAACCTTCACACACTGCTTTGGTCAGCCTCGGGTTCTGCTTAGTGGAATTGTCTCATCAGGAATATTCCCTCCTGACATTTCTGCAGCGTCACTTTGCTGTCATCTCCCATTTCTCCTCTTGCTTTGTACCCAAGCATCTTTCCCCTGCACTGTTTTCTCTCTCTGCCCTTCCCTTCCTGTTTGGAGATTCCCAACCCCTCCTTTCTGCTGCCAGCCAGGTGGGAATGCTGCTGGGATGCACGGAGAGCACACCTGAGAGATGATGGATGCACACCAAGGGAATGAGCAACTGACACTTCCCACAGGAGTGCTCACAGAATAAAAGAGCCTTTAAAAGACAGCTTCAGTAACTGAGGATATTTCCATGCCTCCCCTCAGCACAGCCTCCTGGCCTTTTTTCTAACTGCAGGTTTTATATTCTGTTGTTTGCACCCCAGATGTCTTGAGATCAGGAAGTCTCAGCATAACCATGAACTTCCTCTGTGACTGTAAATAGTTTTTGGGGATTTTTTTCTTTCTGAGAAGCTGAGATCATTCCACATTTCTCCTTTCCACTCTGTCAGCTGTTTGCACTGACAGTTCTTCAAGACAAATATCCTTTACTACTACTACTACTACTATTATCATTATTATTATTATTATTATTATTATTANAACAGGCTGCTGGTATAAATTATGATCAAAAATGTTATAACAATCTGTACAAACTACATTTTTCACTAAACTCCTCCATCCAGATTATGAAACTGAATATTTATGATCTCAAAATTTGAGTAAACCATAACAAAAAAAGAAAAAAGAAAAAAAGAAAGAAAAAAACCAAAAACAAACAAAAAACTTTACTAAACCCAGGTAACTCAAATCCAAGCCATTTTTCTTTCTCCATAAGTTTTACATGGACGTAGACAAAAATTTCATTTCTTTCCCAGTGGTGTTATCAGCCCTGTGGGGAACCTTTATCACTCCTGAGAATTGGCAGAGTTTTGTCATCCAAAACCAGTGGGAAAAAGTAATAACAAAGGTCACCTGAAGTAGTTTCTGTTTTCCAGAAATCTGCATCCTTCCCCAGTAAGGTTCAAACTGGGGTGTTCTTTTCCTCAGGTGATCTATTTCCAAATTGTTCCGCACAAAGCAACAAGATCCAGAGAAGATTAGAAAGGCAATACAAAAGAATTGTAAGATCTGAGCAGATCACCTTCATTTTGTACTTGTTTGAGCTTCAGTGATGGAATTGAAAAATACAAGTTAGGCACAGGAGACGGATTTGCACAGGGAAATTATGTAATTGATAGGTGCCATATCCCAGTTCTGATACTGCTTAAAAACTAGGTAAGCCCCTGAGCCAATCAAAGATGTGGTATGAGTGGTGTTGAAAGATTTGGTGGTGGACTTCCTTTCATCTTATCTCTATTTTTATTGTCCTCTTATAGAAGTCAGTGAACACTGTGCAGGAAACCTGGGTTAGAATAAATCAAACCTCCCTTAGTCAGGAAACATCCAGTTGATTTCAATGCACTTAGGACTAGGTCTTGGCATCTCTTAATTTTAGTCTTACAAATCACCTCTAGCAAATTTTAAAAAATTATTATTATTTACTATTCAAAATTCGATGGAGTTTATTAAAAACTCTGCTGGGTGTCACCCTGAGGAACCTGATCTAGTGTTGGAGCTGGTCTGGTTTGGAGCAGGTGGTTTGAACAGATGATTATCAGAGGTCTTTAAAAATCAAGAAAACCCCTCAACTCTCCAGAAAAAAAAACCCCTCAACTACTACAACTAATTCTTATTACTCAAACATTTTCCACACTTTTTTAAGGAAGAAATAGATTTGGTCTCTTAGGAATAGCAGTTCCTATCTTAAAATATGACACTTTTCTCTTATTTTTGGAATTTCTCCATCTGAGCCCTAATTCAGGTTTCATGCTCATGCTAATCAAAGCAGCAGGACACAGCAGATCTTGTCCTTATTTGCAGCTTCATTTTCTCTCAGAGGTACTGCAGTCACGGAAGTTTGACTCCTCCTGTTGGCACGTTGTAGGACTTAAAAAGTGTCAGTAAACAGATTTCCATTTAATATGGACAAAGAATTCACCTTGGGGTGACTTGGTCACGGCAGACATTGGTGGCTAATTGCAACCAGGGAAAGAAGTAAATGGTGAAAACATCATTTCTTTTAGGGAACATGGACCCACTGTAGTTTAATTCTTAATAATAATGTGGGAGCCCACGGCTGCACTTAGAGCTCTGTGTGCAGAGCAAGGACTGGAGACACTGAGTTCTTGTTGTAATTACTGCCAGTGTTCCCACCTGCTTCTCAGTGCACAGAACACTGAATTAATTCCTTTGTTCCACTTTTAACTGATTGTTATAATCCACCAGAGAGCAAAAATGACAGTAGAGAACCTTAAGGTTTGTGTACACGTCGAGGCCCCAGATATGCGGAAAATTGCAAAATTCTGTGTGGTCTCCAGCAGCAAATGCCATAATCTCTGATCTTCTAAATACATGGATCCCAAAGAAATGCAGGTACCTAGAAGAGAAAAAAACACCAGGACTACCCCTGAAGCAAGACGACAGGGCCTGCAACTTGTTTTTATTGAGGTACACACCTATGTTATTTAACGAGTCATAATTAGGTTTTATCATCAGCTTTACACTAATGAGCATGATGAACAGGAAATTCCTCATCCTGTCAGAGCTGGCAAATATAAATCAGATCATTAGGTGAGTGAAGTATTGGTAGCTGCTGCCATTCAGTTTCCTGTGCTGGCAGTGATTATTGGGAATTATGAACTGATTTCCACTGGCCCTTAGCAGTTTTACATTTACAAAAAGTCTTAATATGGACTTCTCAGAGCACACGTGAGTCTCACACAGATGGAAGGGGAGGGAAACAATTCCATGCTGTTTTTTCGGGCACAGCCATGAGACCACAAAGAAAAAAAGAGAGAGTTGGATAAATTTGTTTCTCTATTATTTTACTTTTGTTATAGGCACAGTGCTTTTATTATGCCTCACTAGAAATAGGATCCGCTTCTATCCAGAAAGATATAAGTACATTTAAATTTTTTAATGTGTTTTTATATTTTAGGATTTTTAGAGAAACAGCTAACACTGTAATGAAAAAGGCTTGTAAACACATACCTAGGAAGAGTTTCTTTTTATTACTATTAACTGAAGCAGAATAAATCAATATTTTTTTCATCACTATTTAGCATAATGTCTACACGTATTTTTTATCAAGACCCTATTTCATTTTAGGGTTTTCTAGGTTTTTCAGGAGTCACTGACAAATTGGGAAAAGAAAAACAAACATAGGATTCTGGAAAATCTGCATAATTTTCCTTGCCCCAGTAGAGAAAGGAAGAACCAAGTAATTATAATCTAGGTGGACATAAATTGTTGACTTAAAAAAAAAAATGTTCTATGACTGTGAGTAATTCCTTCAGTTAATCCACTCTCCAGATGTTTCCGTAGCCTGAACTTGGAATAAAAGTAACATAAACTTCTTAATTACCATTTTCTAATGATAACATTTGTCCTCACAGCTTGTGTTAGATTAGTCCCCAAACCAAAGCTGAAACTTTTCTAACTGCTAGGGCAGGAAATTTGAGAAAGAAGGGTCTTTGGCTAGATGGGCTGTTCACAAGCAGGCTGGAATGGTGCTTATGGTCAGACTCCCCAGCACAGGATGTACAGCACCTTTTGGACAGCAGGTGGAACACAATCCAGGGAAGGACAGGAGGAAGGTAGATTCTTCTTTGCCAGTTCTACTGGCAGAATTGGATGTTCTGAGGAACAATTCAGTTGCTGAATTGTTAATATCTTTCTCAAACTACCCACCTGAAGTCAAAGGAGCAGCTCAGTGATCACCTCCCAGCGTTCCATGAGGCCGGGAGCTGCTGCTGCTTTCTCTTTCAGTGAGTTTTACCCCTGAATCAATGATTTGCCATTTTATGTAATCTCAGAAAGGAAGCATTGAATCATTTTACTGGCTGGAATTCTACCCTGCTTTGGATAAACCTCTTGGCACTGCTGGAATATCCAGGACAGATGGATCCATGACTTTGTCCTGCACTGCTTTCCTTGAGGAACCAGAGGAGCCCAGGCAGCAGATCTGCTGTCTGTAACCTTGCCTCTGATGGCTGAGCTGCCACGAGAGATTCTCTCAGCTTTTTACTGCTCAGGCTCTGCTTGTGCTGTGGGTTAAGCTCAGCCCCACAAAACCTCACTCACTTTCCCCAGCAGGGTGGTGGAGAAGCTCCTGGGTTGAGATAAAGAAAATTTGATAGGTAAATCAAATCAAAACTAGCACATGCACGCCAAGCAAAATAAGGAATTAATTTCATGCTTCCCATCAGTAGATGTACAGACCAGTAATCTGTGAATTACTGCTATTTTTTGAACACCCAGCTATTTTTTGAACACTTCCAGGGATGGTGACCCCACCATCACACTGGGGAAAGGGAAGTGGTGGAGTCTCTCTCTGTCACTCTTCTTCCTGCTTCGCAGTTAGATTTAATTCTCAGTCTACCCGCACATGGCATGCTTTGCAATTAGTAAAATGATGAAATGAAAGTGAGGAAAGGAATTATTTAGGATGTAGAAATCAGGAGAGAGTTTCATGAGAACTCTACTAGCATTATATAGAATTTTCTGCTGCAGAAGATCACCAGAAATAAAAGGGAAGGAGCAAAACATCCGCAGTTATGACTGCTGCACAGCTTGATTGGAAAAACAAATGTGAAGCATCAATGGAACAAAGAAAGCAGGTTGCAAAGGCTTGTCCTCTTATTTGAAATGCTATTTCAAGAAATAAACAATTTCTTTATAAGCTCTGATAGGCGGGACGGGTGTGTTCAGGGCAACCCCACCTGCACATGTCACCAGGTGAGCGGGGTCCCTGTGCTGGGTCCCCGGGCAGTGCCCTCTGTCCCTGTCACTGCAGAACTCCCTGCAGGTCGGGGCTGGAAGAGGTGGCAGGCAGCACTTAGGAATTCCTCGTGTTCCTGGGGGTCATCTTTCAGATGGAATGCAAAGCCCCGGTATTGATTGGGCACCGTAGTTAAACACCCCTTGGAGGAATTAGCTTATTAACCTTGTGTCCTGGCTAAGTCCCAACTCCAGCAATTAAAAATTTGCCCTCTGAAGTTCTCCCTGCAGATTTGATGCAGCACATGATTAATAAGTTCCTGCCATAAACTCTGTTTCTGGTTTAACTGAGAAATGTTTAAGGGCAGTTGTGTTCTACTCCAGGGATGAAGAAATGGGTTCGGAGTTTTTTCAGGAGGCAAAGCATCTGCTGTTGAAATAGAAAACACTAGCATGAGCATCACCTTCACTCACAGGAAAATCAGAGAGACTGGAAAATTTTTAAAGACATTTTTACCATATAAATTTAAAGGAAGAAAAACAAAAACAAAACAGAGCAAATTTAGAAGCAACTGCTTAATTAAAAATACTGGAGTTTAATTTAAAAAATCATTTGCATTTCTAAAAACATCGCTTTTTAAAATCTCAGAGCCATAAAAATCATCAGAATCAAAGGAGCAGCTTGATAATAGTCAGATTCACAGAATCATGGAATATCCTGAGATGGAAGGGACCCACAGGGATCTTCCAGTCCAACCCCTGGCCCTGCCCAGGACACCCCAAAAATCCCACCCTGTGCTGTGTTGGTCGTTCCCATAAAAGGATCCCTCTGATTATGTTTCCTTTCTTTACACCTCCTGCTTTATTTTAACATGGCTAAAGGAAAAGAGAGACAGGAGACCAGAGCAGCTCTGTCCCAGGCTGATCATTATGAAGTTATTTGAAAATCATACTGGAACATTCTTATTTATGAAATTTCTATTTATATGCCAGTTTTACTGCAGGAAAGGGTTTCAGGTTATGTGAATGTCATCTTTTATTAAGTACTACACTCTGAATTTATTTCTAATTCCTCTCTCCATTAAATTAAACAGGGCACATAGTTATAACTTTAATTTCTTAATTTTATGAGAATTACCCAAGCAACATCTGGGCTCTGAAACAATTTAGTAATTCAGTGTTTTTTTACAGAATAACAACAGATTCCTCAAATTTGGGGCAATTTTTATTAAAATTTGCTCCATCCTCATTTAGAATCTTTGGTAAAACAATGGGAATTTTGAATATATTCTTTCAGACTTTCTGAGCATGCTTGCCTACTTCTTATTAAACATCCTCAGAATACTTAAAAACCTTAGGGGGAAAACCCCATAAATCTGTATTCTGGGTTACAGAAACTGGTGGTTGGCTGATCTTTCAAGAGGAGCATGAAGAGACTGCTAATCAAATGTGCCTCAAGGCAGGAAACTCTAAAATATTAAAGCTGGTTTATTCAGGGTGTCTCAACTCTTTAATTTGTCTGTGGCTGGTACTATCTTTAAAAGTTTTATTTAACCAAAGCATTAACAAAACATCCATTATGATCTGGGTTTGTAGAATGGAAATACATTTGAAATTTTGGAAAAGAAATAATGCGTAATTTATTGAATCTGACCTGCACAGTGATGGAATAAAGATGTGAATGTTCTCTGTGTCTGTTGTGTGCTGCTGTTGGGTTTGCAGGTCTGTCTATAAGCTGGGAACATTATCAGTATTAAACCAGGAAACACAACAAGTGCTTAACTCACCTTTATTTTCAAAATATCAATGAGGTTTTGGCTAAATAGGTTCTCATCAATAAATGTCATCCCCAGGCATGCAGATAATCCCAGAATTTGATTCCTGAATAGCTGTGCACACTGAGATTGTGGCATGTAACATCTCCTTTGAGCTGCAAGCTCTTTGCAGAGCACATTTTCATGTCTCTGCTACTTTCTGCCCGACCCTCACTGCTCAGGAGTGAATCTCTGGAGACTCCACTGTGCCCCTCAACTCTGCCTGGTTCATTTTACCTGTCTCCATCCCTAGACTTTGCTCATGACCCTACTGACAAGAGATTTTTCTCCCTATCATCGGTTTCTCCTGCAGGGATCTGTACATTAAACCTCTTTGTTTTCTCTTGAATTACTCAGACTTTCCCAGGTGTTTTTACTGTGGCACGTTTTCCAGAAAGGTTTCAGTGAAGGACTCGAGACTCCATTTCCTCCATGCAGGAAAAGCCAATATTTATTCACATAACTCATTTTTATACAGTTTTCACAGATCTCATGTTGACTCCAATTGGTTAACAGCTTTCTTGCCAATTACTCTACTGGTTAGTAAAAGGTATTTTACTTGTCTGTCAAATCTCTCTATTCTCGGATGGTTTACATACTTTGTTCACTGGTTCTCATGGGACAAATCCCTTGTTTTTGCAGATGCATTTGTTTTTCACCCTCAGAATAGGTTGTTGTGTTAACTGCCTTCATACTTATGATTTTTCACATGGGAAGTTAGCTAGCTGCGCTTAGAAGAAGTAACAGGCCAGGTGATAATGTAACAGAGCAAGGCCTGACTTTATAAGGCTTTTCTTTTACAGTTCTCCTGCTTGTCTACGATACAGAAATGCTGTTTTCGGGTGATTTTTCAACTCTGTTCCTGAGCTGTAAAGCCCAGAGAGCCAAGAACATGGTTTGTGTACCCAAAATTATCATCTCAGTCCTGCTCTTCCCGTTATCCTGTGCTGACTCCAGGAACCAAACTGACTGAAGCCTTGTGCTTGGAATTTATGCTCAGCCAGTTATCTATCACATTTTACATTTCCATATCATTGCCTCTGCTTTACAAGGAAGTCTCCCTTTCTCCCTGTGCTCCGTTCCCACACTTTCCCCCTCTCAGATGTGCAATATTCTGCTACATCTGGCAGCCAAGAAGGTCCCTGGAGCCGCTGCTTAACAGAGAGATCCCCATGCCCATTCTCCTGAACACCAATAATTGTGCATTTTGCACACACTGCTGTCATCAGGTTTGAATTATCCTGCTTGGAGCAGCCTGGTCCTTTAAAAGCCTCTAATGTAAAGATGTAATGGAGGTGGCTGTGCTGAAAACGTCTGAGAACTCCTCTCGTGATTGCCAATTCCAAACCCTCTAAGCACTCATGAGCATAATATTATCTCCTCATCCCAGTCAATTTTCTCCCTGAATATTTACTGAATCCTCAATTCATACCCAAGCCAGTGATTGAGAAAGTGAAGGAAGAAGCAGGACATAATCCACGTTTTCTTCCTCCTTGTCATTGGATCGCAGTGTTACAGAGACAACTGTAAACCTCACCTGAGGATTGGCTTGATAGAAATTGCATGTCTTCTTCTAAGTGATATTCCCAGAGTAAATTTTCCATTGATTTTGGGGCACTTTGCACAGGAAACACACAGATATTAGATATTTAAAACTCTCCAGCCATTTCTTAGCATTTTGGATCACCAGTCAGCCAAATTTACAATAAAGGCAGGGTCTTCACTGCAAAAAGATCATTTTTTCTAGGTTTCATAAACCAACATGTAATGACCCACCTATCAATTGTCCCATAATTAATAAGAATAATACTTGATTGTTGCAGGTGAAGAAGGCAGATTTTCTGTCTGCATAATTACACTGCTGATGATTGCTTAGCATTAATGTAGTTTAGGTAAAATATTCTAAATTTTCCTGGTAAAGTAACCTAACCTAAAACATTTGTAACTCTAGGGGTCAGAAATATTGATGCTGTCACATCTCCTAAATATCTGCCCCTATTTATGGCAGGGGATTGGAACTAGATGACCTAAAGGTCCCTTCCAACCCAAGCCACTCTGATTCTGTGAAATAAATGATCCTCTGTTGTTATGTTTGAGCTTAAATTGTGTTTGAGATGAGGAAACACGTCTCAACCCAAAGAATCAGCATGAAAAAGAAAGCAGAAGGTTAAAAGATGACAGAAGACAGACAGACAGACAGACAGGGAGTTTCTAAACCATTATCCTTCAGCCTATGTACTGAATATCAAATATCAGCAAAATATCTCGAGGGACATATGAGATGTTGCTCCAGTTCTTTACCCCCAAATTTAATTTGTCTTCTGCAGTATCCAGCTCATCTGACTTCAGTGTGCTTTGTAACATATTTAAAATTTCTCTGATTCCTCCCATTACCAAATGCATGAGGAATATTCCCCAGGACTTTGAACAGAGTAGCTCACAAAGTGGAAGCTATGGAATAAAAATAGGGGTGATATAATTAGCCATGCTATTTTAATGGAAAACCTGTCAAAGTTGGAATATGAGACTCTCATTTAGCAAAGCCATCTTTAAATTGTTTCCTTTCTTGGTAATTTTTCTGATTTCAGACCCACTCTCCTGACGAAAGAAGATTCTGTCTCTGAGGGTTTTGCTGTGGTCCCTGAGTTTGATGTCAGTGGCATCTCTCCCTAATTTCTGATTGCAATCACTGTTTTCTACTGGCTAATAAGCAATCCTTCAGTTTAATAACTTCTAAACTCCTTTTTTTTTTTTGTCACAGTTATTTGACATTCTTCATTCTACACTACATGTACCTTCCTTACAGTCCACATCTGCGTAGAAAAACACAAATTGCACAGTACCTGAGCAGGATTATTTGTAAGTGTTCTCTGAATCCAAGCAGGGTTAATTAAACACCTTGGGATGCCAGCTGGCTGAGACTGAGTGGTTCTCATAATTTTCTTCTGTAATATTCATTCACGCATCTAAATTATTCATTTATGTGTACATATATATATATATATAAATTTGCACTTCTATATGCTTGTATATGTTCATAGCCACAGTTGAATAGGAATGTTTTATGCATTACTGTGTTTCCTTCTGCAGTGCATATTAACAACTCTTCTCAGCTCTCCCCTCTCTCATTCCACCCTCACTGGTGCCATTTAATCTGTAGGATGTCTGGAACATAGAAACTTTCTTCATTATACACCTGTGGAAAGAGCATTTCAGTTGTATTAGCAACAAATGATGAAAATTTCAGTACTTGCAGCACAAACTACTCCTTCCCTGCTTCATTTTCCCTTTATACAAATTCTAAGCTGAAG
>VXBU01016313.1:38779-64662 GCA_013400315.1 Bombycilla garrulus
AAGGAAGGAAGGAAGGAAGGAAGGAATGAAGGAAGGAAGGAAGGAAGGAAGGAAGGAAGGAAGGAAGGAAGGAAGGAAGGAAGGAAGGACCCCAAGTCCTTCATGCAAAGCAGTGTGATGCTCTTCCTCACTCTAAGCACCTTTAGGGGTATTTTTTAACCTAAAATTGGACCTAAAGGTCCAATTCCTTGACCTTTCTTCATTCACCTGCAATTCTGCATTACAGCTGAATTTGGGATGTGCAGAGTGCCCTAAGCATGATGATTACAGGACCTTTGCCTACTGTTTTACCTCTAAAGCTGCTTTTGCTCAGCTCCTGGGTCAGCATTTCTTTTTCTGACCTTTTGTAGACCTGAGGTCTCCAGAGGCAGTCTGAGCCCCATTTCTAATCACCCCATCCCTGTGCTTGTCTCCACACCATCCTGTGTTCTCATTTCCAGCCCTCCCTCAATCCCGCTGTGATTGTATTCCTTACCTACAGCATTCTCTTAGCCCTAAATACTCTGTTCAACTAATCACTAATTTCTTTGCACTTCTATGTAAATAGAAAATTGTGGTTTAGCCAAAGAAACATAAGCAAAACAAGGAAGGTGGAGCTACAGAGTCTCTTAAAATGTATTGCCAATGACAATAGTAATGACTTCCCTACAGGTTTCCTGGCTGTGTTTCCTACAAATATGGCCAAGAAAAAAGCAGGGATGAGGGAGTTAAGGACACATAATCCTTGGACAAGTGGGAGTATGCCAAATGTAGGAGCAGATGCATAAAGAGTTGATGTTACATCTCCTCAGTGGGAATGACAGATCCCTTTGAGTGACTACACAGTAAAACTTACGGGTAAAGGGCAGTTCCAGGCAATAGATATTAAAAAAAAAAAAAAAAAGTAATTGAATGCATGTATGTAATACATAATTTTTTACTATTTTCAGGTTTCTACTTAGCTGGAAAGTATTTAATTTCTCTCTTTTAATACAAACTTTTCTTATTAGTGCTGCAAGAATGAGCTGATATTTGCAACACCTCTGGTTTCATGAGTGTAATGACCTGTTTTTAGAAGGTTGGATGATCACACAATTAAGCATTTAGGTCTCCATCCATTTTCAGTATTAAAAGAACACTTTTTTTCACAGTCTAACAAAGGAATATTGGTTGATCTGCACTTGATAACAGATGACAGCTTACTAATTAGAATTGTTCCCCAAAAAATTCCATTTCACTGAACAGGTGACCTGCACTTACTAAACATTTCTCTGTTGATTTGAAAAATAACCACGATCATTTAAGCATGATTGTACAGAGCTATTTCCAACACTTTATTTTCCACAACTGATGCTTGTAAGTGCTAAGAAAAATTAGGAAAGACCATTAGCAAGACAAGCTGGACAGAGGGAGCAAATAGCTCCGTACACCAACGAGCTGAAATACTTTTGGCTGAGTAATTCACAACCTGTTTGCCATCTAATCCTTGAGGGTGGTGGGGAGGAATTGACTTCTGAGGAAGGATGTGTAGGACATCACACACATCCCCATGCATTTTGAACACTCAGGAGGCAGTTGCCACATGTCAGCAGAAGAAATTCCAATGTCAAAGGAGAAACCTTAAAATATCAAAGTATTCCTTTATTATTCATTATGCTGGTTCAATTATCTATTTATTAATCAGCAAGTTCAGTATTTAATTATTATACTTGTATATTGTTATATTAGAGTTTCATTATAAATGATAATTATAAATTAGTGTATGATATACATTATTATATGACACATTATTGTATTGCTATATACATATATATATACATATATACATTGCATACGTATATTCCGTCTATTATTNCATTATGCTGGTTTAATTATTTATTTATTAATGAGCAAGTTCAGTATTTAATTATTATACTTGTATATTGTTATATTAGAGTTTCATTATAAATTATTTTATAAATTAGTGTATGATATACATTATTATATGACCCATTATTGTATTGCTATATACATATATATATACATATATACATTGCATACGTATATTCCGTCTATTATTATCCTTGTCTCCTCTTAAAAATATACAGGAAGGAAACTTCTAGAAACAAATACAGCGTGAGAAGTCTCAGAGTCCACTTGAAAATCACGTGTAGAAAAATTCACTCTTCAGCAACAACAAAAACATCTCTGTGTTATCACCCCTGTGTTCAGCACAAACCCAAGCACAGCCCTAAAACAGCCCCTGGGAAGAAAATGAACCCTAGCCCATCCCAGCCCAAACCCAGCACCTTCCATCCCTTTTTCCCCATCATTTGTGTCACACTCAGGTCCCACATTACTCAACATAACTCCATTACTTCCTCCTGTCCTTCTCTAATAATGCACAGGTACCAATGCCTTAATTTACAGCCCTGTCCTGCAGATCGTCCATGAACTGGTCACACAATGTCTGTTGGATTAATTTAGCCCATGGCTCCGAGCTCCATCTGCTCTTGTGCTCACTCAGGACAGGAATCCAGAGTTCAGCCAAGCCCAGCACAGCACCCAGGCATTCAGTAATGCTTTTTTTTCCCCTCAGGTGCCGCACTTCACTCTCTGAAAGCCTCAGCACTACCACTGATAAACAGCTCCTGTGTGGACCGGAAAGTCTCACTCCAAGCCTCAGCAGCTGCAGGATGTTGTCATCGCCTCCTGTTATTCTCACTGTGCAAGTTGCCACTTCATCACTTCTGGGACCCAGAAAAGAGATATTTTTATTGCTCCTCAGTATTCCAGAATAACCATCTGAATATTATCACTAGAGAATCTGCTGCAGCACCACTGCTGCTTGCAGTTTTAAAGTCATCACAGTGAAAGCTTTCCAGGAGCAGGCTAGCTCTTGGCAAAACATGCAGTAACAATGGATGCACAGTCCTCTGAAATTAGCATCTGTTTCTAATTCTGAGGGTGCTCTTTGAATTGCCTTTCAGCAAAAGATACAGGTTAAAATGCTTGATTTGTTTCAGTACTCTTATTTTCTTCTTTTCATTTTCTTTTTTTTTTTTTTTTTTGGGAGTATCAGTCTAAATAAAAATCTGATTTGGACTCTTTACTCTTTTTGAGGGTGCTTTATTATTTTGATAGATCTCCAGCAGTACCAGAACACATATTGATCACAGCCAACTGCTTCAGCTCAAGCATGATCGATTAGAACCAACTGCCCAGCATCCCTGTGACAAAGGGGTATCTAAATCCCAGAATCCCACAATCACTGAGGTTGGAAATCCCTCCAGGATCCTCGAGCCCAGGCTGTGCCTGATCCTCACCTTGTCCCCAGCCCAGAGCTCTGAGTGCCACCTCCAGCCCTTCCTGGGGCACCTCCAGGGATGGGCACTCCAACACCTCCCTGGGCAGCCCCTGCCAAGGCCTGAGCACCCTTTCCATGCAGAAATTCCTCCCAGTGTCCAACATGAAATGACACAATGCACATAATAAGCTGCAATATTTTTCTGGAAATCCATCTCATAAAGTACTTTGGATAACATCAAAATAACACAAGATCTGTCTTTAGGATGGTTTTTATCCTCCAGCAATGCCCAGGTCTGTTCCTCTTTTGCTGTGAAAATGGATTTCCAGGCTGACCTGAGCTCCAGATTTGGGCTTCTCCCAGCAGAAAAGTTGCAAACTCACTCAGATTTCAGTGTCCCTGTTCAATATGGAGCCCGAACAAGAAGCTTCAGGACCAGGTTGGACAGGGCTTGGAGCAGTCTGGGATAGTGGAAGATGTCCCTACCTGTGCCAGAGGGTGGAATGGGGTGGACTTTAAGATCCCTTCCAACCAAACCTTTCTGTGATCCTCTGATTCCATGATAATGCCAGTCACCCCTGCAAACCCAGTACTGAGGCTGCTTTAAAAGACATCTCTCCATAAGTTCCAAAAGCTGAGCTCTATTTGTCATAAAATAGCAGTATGAAAATCCAATTAACAAGATTCTGCAAGTGATGTCAGACATAATTTCCATGACTTCATTTTAGCAACCAATGCATTTAAGAAATGAAGTTGTCAAGGTTTTTCAAAATACTTTTTTATTATACCAGTGATAAATTTGGATTATATTTAAAAATACTGCAGAAATAGAAGCACGTTTGCTCCCAGTTTTGTTTGACAATTTATAAAATCTGGGTTTAATCTCTCAGATGTTTCTATTTAACAGAAAATATTGATCAAATTCCCATTTCTTAAGATCTAGGACAGCAAAATAAGAAATATCTCCAAAAAGGAAATTGCTCCAACTTCTCATTGAAGAAACAAATTTGGTGCTGTCTTGACTGATTTTTAAGCCCGAAATCTGGAGGTGCAGCTTTGAAGGGAGGAAATATCAAGATCGGAGTTGGAAAATAATTTCAGAGAAATTTTCAGTTTTCAGACAACACAGCCATGAGAAACCTCACAGCCAAAATGCTGTAAACGGAGAGTGAGTGATCATCCAACAGCACCTGTCATCTAATGTCTTATTTGAACTCAACATGAGGGAAAAATAACATGTTCCAGCCATATAGTTATGTTATTAGTATCACATTGGTACCTGTCTGTCAGCAGCTGTCCTAGAAAAGGGACATTTTAAAACAAAAAGCGAGACACGTTAGAGATAAAGGTGCAGCAAAGAGATGTTGTTTGTTTTCCAGAGACTTATTATGGAGAGAAAAATAAATAAATAAAATACTGCCAGCAATTGCAGCAGATAAATGCTGGAGAGACACCAAATGAGTGCCAGATTGGAAAATTAATGCTGTGTGCCGAGAGGAAAACTTGAGTTTTGGTCATCAGAGTCAGCTGCAGCTCTGAGCCCACAAGGATGTCCTCAAACCTCAGCTGAAGGGTCGTGCAAAAGCTCCACGTAGCTTCTCGAGTCACTAGATGGCAGAATCTTCTAATTAGTTCAGTGTCATTTGTTATTTAATCACCTCTGGAAGCAAACCTGGTTCTCAGTTAAAGAGCAGTGCAGCAAATTGTGCAGCAAACCACAAATCTTTGCTGCTCAATCCACTCCCAAGTTTTTAGCACTTTGTAGTTTTTCCCAGATATTCCTGCAAAACATTTGGTGTAAATGACCTTTAAGCAAGCACATGGAGCTACACTAGTAACTGGTTCACATTTTCAAATGGCTCCGAGGGGTTCAGAAGGCAAATTTTAAAGATTTTTTTCTAGTACAAACTAACATTTGGTAGTGTTTGTTCCAGTAGCTGACAGTGCTCAAAACTTTCTGAGGTGGCCAATAACAGAACTTACCAAAACCCAAAAATCCTTAAGAAAAACGTTTGTTTCTAATGGATTTGCATTTTTGTGGTAATGTGACAGTGAAAACAGATCCATCTGTCCCCATGGGTAGAAAGTAGGCAGAGCTTTCCCCAGCTCTTCATGTTGTGGTATCAACAGAGTTTCACAAAATCCCAGAATGGATCAAGTTGGGTTGGAAGGGGTTGGGTTTGGTTTTAAGCCCATCCAGTGCCACCCCTGCAATGGGCAGGGACACCTTCCACCAGCCCAGGGTGCTCCAAGCCTCCTCCAACCTGGTCTTGGACACTGCCAGGGATCCAGGGGCAGCCACAGCTTCTCTGGGCACCCTGTGCCAGGGCCTCACCACCCTCTCAGGGAACAATTCCTTCCCAATATCCCATCTAACCCTGCTGTTGTCATTTTGAAGCCATTCTCTGGGTAAGTACTGCTACTCTAGGTTGTAAAGTCTTCTGTGTCCTAAGGGATGTGCCAAAGTCACACAACCCAACTCCTGAGGGGCAGAAACTTAAACACCAATTTTTCCCAGTGCCAGAGTAGACATTGAATTGATTGAGTGGATGTTCCTCCTACTCCTTCCAGTGTGGCCATGGAATAAAAGGGGAATTACAAATTGTGTAGATTGTATTATATATTCACATTCAAAAGACCCTACTTTGGTAAGAATCCAGTTAAAAGCAAAAGCAGAGGATGTGCACTGAGCCAGGAGGGATTCTGGTGACTCCAAGGAATAATAACTTTGCCAAGTACAGAGAGAGAAGGGAAGAAAAAGCAACGAGTGAAGAAGCCCTATGTGATTGCTGCAGAATCCTCAATGGCACAGACAGGGGCTGCCTAATTCAGCAGAAAGTCTATTGACTTCATTTATTCATTTTTAATAAATGATTCAGCAGTGTTTACAATGCAACGAGCATTTTGAGCTGGCAGCTGCAATATTTATCAAGGTGCCAGGGAACGTCACCGAGAAGCCTCACATGGCTCTTGCAGCTCATCTACTTGTGACCTTTCTAAGCAGCTGACTGACACTTAATTGGAGATCAGTTAACATGGGTGAAATAATGGGATTTGCCAACAATCATGGCTAATAAAAATCCCTTGCAATTTTTGCTAGGTGCTGGAGTGTCTCTGTTGGAATCAGACATGCTCAAGATGAAATTTGCGACACTACACACCAGCTTTGTCCATCCCACAATTTATTGCTATGTAAGTGGGAGCTTTTTTCCTCTTACTTTCCCCTCTATGTCAGCAACAATCTGCACACTCAGTACAGTGTGCTGGACTGGTAAAAAAATGAAACCTGACCTGGCAAAATTAAATCATTGGGTTATCAAAACTGAATCAGCTCCAAGCAAAAGGTCAGAGAGGGAAGTAGCAGCCAAGAGAGGAAGGTGAAAGGACTGTCCATTCTGGAGGGGGAATGTGCTGGATTAGCACAAGTGGATTTTCACTGGAATTTCACTGTCAGTCAGACCAGGAGACTCCAGACCCTGGTTATACATGAACTCTTGAATCTGCAGTCCCTGAGTTCCTAAGTAGGACACTACTTCTGCAAACTTTCTGGGAGACTCAAGTGACAAAAAAATTCCTGTATTTTGATATTTGCACAGGTTTTGTAATACCCCTTGAAAGTTTGGATCATACTATTACTTTCCTGCTACAATTCTGTTCTTGAAACACATCAGGAATGCCAGAGTGCAGTGTTGCCATATCCAAGGAGAATTAAATGTGGTGTGAGAGGATTTAGTGACAGGGGACACAGACACGGTGCTGAGCACCTCCTGCCTTCAGCCAGGGCCAGAAAGGTCTCAGATCCCTGAGTTTGGTGAAGGGGCTCAGGGGGAGGATTTAGCATGGATGGATGGAGAGAAACTCGGGGTTTACTTGAGACATCTTAACCTGTGGGAGTCAGTGGGACCCCCTGGGCTGCATGTGGGGTCAGTGGGGGATATGGAAATTCTCCTTTCGATGCCATTCTCTGTCACCTTTGATGGGCTGGGAAGATCAGGGGAGATGCTTCACCAGTGAAGAGCAGGAAGAGTCAGAGTCACCTTTGAAACAGGTCAAAAGGACATTCAGGGAGCTGTGAGAGGATCAGTCCAACCTTGGTCCTCGGGAAATCAAGGAGCAAATCCTTGTGAAAATGTTTCTGGACACAAGGCAGAGGAAAAGGTGACTGGGAGCAGCCAACACAGACTTACCAAGCTTGCCAAAGATAGATCAGGCCTGATCAAGCTGATTGCTTTATAGGATAAAAAGGAAGGAAGGAAGATCAGTGGGGAATTGGAGCACTATGGTGTGCCGAGAGAGCCAAGAGCTCAGGCCAGCTTTAAACTTTAAAAGGAAACAACTTAAAATTCGATGATTTACAGCACATTTAGTTTGAGTGGTTAGTTCTTATGCTTATTAATTACCAGTACTTAGAGTTATTAATCAACATCATTGTGCAGACAAAGCTGTTACTCTTTAACCTTTTAACAACCCCACCACCACTGAGCTGGGCTGGGCAGCACAGGTCCCACAGATCCCGACAGTCCTGCCTGGAGCCACTGCTGGCGCTCAAGGTGATGGGGCTGGAGAGCTCTTGGATGGAGAAGTCAGAATTGCAACAGCCTGCTGGATTTCTCCTCCCACACTCCCCGATCTTTTCTCATCATTCATGCTTTTATCTCTCCTAAAGTGATGCACTGACTGCTCCTTTCAGTGCTCATTTTGTATTTGCTTTTGGCAGCTCAGCCTCTTGGGTGCTGGGTGGGATGTTCTGCCTCTTTGCTTATCTCATTCTTTATCTCCCAGCTCTTGTTTTCCAGCTGCCCCTTGGGCGCACCTGCGCACACCTTTGCTCCCCTGCTTGTTCCACTACCCACACAAGTGTTTGAAATATTCCCACATTTTGTCTGGCTTTGCCATAACATTTACAAAGCGCTGCTACACTGTAATAAATTAGGATGCTAATATTTGGCTCCAAGGCAAAGTAGTATTAATTATATCCTGATTGATGAACTTTTAATTTATATGTGGCTGTTGCTCTGACTCTGTGCAATGCAGTGTTTGAAAATGATTGTGTAGAAGCCCACCAGTGCAGAACAATTCCACCTTATTCTAAAAATAGAGATGATTATTCCCAAAACATTTGGAGGCAAATACAAAATAGATTCAGATCCCTGTCTTTTAGTCAATACCTTGAACTACAGATTATGGATCTGGAAACATTGGCTCGGGACCACAGTAGCTGACAGATACAGTCATAATTCAGTTTAAATTTTAGCTATAATTTAGATAATTTCATTATAATACCCCGTGGTGGGGGTTTGGAACTAGAAGACCTTTCAGTTTCTTTCCAACCCAAACCAATCATTTCGTGATTTCATTGGGAAACTCAAGTTGCATTGATATAGATAATTGGATAATATAGCATAATGTTACCGGTATTGAATGATATTAGATTTTGGGTAATGGAATGCTACAGTCCTGCTACCTTTATTGACTGAAATGTTGCCAAGTCTCATTATTTTATCACTAATTTTCAGATCTCTTGTTTTATCTTTAAGTCACCAAATACTGCATTAGATGACAATGTGGAAGGTTTCTCTCTTTCGAAATTAAAAATAAAGATGTCCAACATTCACTGATGTAAAAACCAACCTAGAAGGAGATAAAAGGGTTTCTATACCTCCCTAAATATTTTTTTTTTGCCCCTCAGGCTCCTGGAAGCAGCCATGGAGGTGTGGTGGGTGCACATGTGACATTCTTCAGCCTGGCTGTTGGTCTTGGAATCCCAACACGAGAATTATATCTCTTCTAGATTAGTCCATCATTAGTCCTGTCTCTCACTCCAGGCCCTTGAAAAAACTTTCTCCTAGGCTGAATAAAAACAACCACGAATATTCTTCTAAAACAGCATTATTTGAACAATGCATAAATATTTCCTCTCTTCAAAGGTTTCTTCATTATCTTCAGATTGAACTGGCAGAAGGTCACTTTGAAAGGGGCTTGGAGCAACCTGGACTCATGGAAGGTTTCCCTGCCCATGGCACAGGTGGAATGAGAGGAGTTTTAAGGTCCCTTCCAACCCAAATCATTTTGGGATTCTCTGATTCTGTAGTTTTATATACATATAGTTAAAAAATGGAGATTTCCAGGCTAAATCTGCAGACAGAGAAAGCTTTCATTTTCTTCTTATAATGCAGACAAAGGGATGAGATAGGGAAAAAACAGCCATTGGAAGAGAAGAAAATGTCTCTTCTTCCTTTCATGGCTTTTTGGTACTCATTTTAAAAGCATTCATGGGAAATAAACGAAGAGGTGAAAGATTACTAAATGTATATCCATTATACTGTAGCTTCTGAAATACATAATTTCCTCCTGAATTGTGGAATAACAGGCAATCAGAAGAAGGGGGAAAAAAAAAAAAGGGAAAAAACAGCTAGGGAAAGACAGTCTGTTTTAAAATGCTAGAATAAGATAGATGGGAGGGCTCCAGTTATAAAGAGAATGAAGATTTTGCAGAGCTGTTCCAGTCCTGTTTCCACATTTGTAGGAGAAGTGTTTCTGGGTCCCCAAAGCTGGGCGAGAGCTCAGCACGATGATGATGAAGGAGCCCTAAAGCAGCAGGGAATTGGAGCTGCCCAGGCCCCAGGGCGATGCACACGCAGTCAGTTTGCTCAGATTTGGCAACTCCTCCTGTGCCCGAGGACCCAGATCCCAGGGATGTAGAGGAGCGATTTTCCATGAACAGGAAAGATATGAACGAACCCAGCACCACAAGAACAGCACTTACCTGCCTTGCTTCTCCTAAAAACAGGGGGAAATGTGATTGGGAGAGATTTTGGGTCCCCTGTGCTGAGAAAGCAGCTTAGAAAGAGCTCTGCTGTGAACGGAGCTGCACGATTGTCCCGTGTAAACACCTGGCCAGGTGAGCTGTGCACCCCAGGGCAGCAGGGAGGGCAGAGGGAGTTTCTGCTGCACTGGGGAAGGGTTGCTGCAGCCAAAGCATCCAGAAAAGCCCCGTCCTGTGGGTGTTGGGAGAAAGAACATTAAATATGCAGCGGTGGTGCTGGCAGTGATACTCTGGGAGAATTGGGAGCGCGGACTTTGCTGCCGTGACAGATGATTGCCTTGCTCTTTCAGGCAAAATAACAAAATATTTTGTCAGATAGGTTCACAGAAACGTATTGGTGACTGCACACAAAGCCACAGGGTCTCTTTTAATAAACACCCGGGCTCTAATTTGCAGTTCCCAAGTACACACAGCGCCAGTGGCCACTGGAGGGCTCAAACACAGCTCAGGAATTGTTATCCCAGGCCCTGCTCAGCCTCCAGGGAGGAGACCTAAATGTCATCACACACCTGGGAGTGAGTATTTGGGGATCTAATCTCAAGCATTGTCGTCAGACAAGTCTAGGCATGAGGTGGAGATTAAGTTGTCCTAAAATATAATTTGTATATTCCTCTTTCAATCTCCTTTTGCTGAAGAGTGAAACTTGGAGGATTTTCTGTTCCTAATCCCCATCCCTCGTGCCTTCCCGTTCCTGGCAGTGTCCCAGGCCAGCTTGGACAGGGCTTGGAGCAGCCTGGGCATGGAAGGTGTCCCTGGCCATGGCAAGGGGGTGGCACTGGATGGGCTTTGAGTTCCCTTCCCACCCAAACCACCCTGGGATTCCATCATTCCATGATAATGCCACCGTTGTTATGCTCTGTGCTTTAGATGTAAAGCATTATTTCTTGAAAGACTTGCAATAAAAATGTTTTCCTTTATCCTAGTCTAAACCTGTTTAAGGAAAAGTAAAGGCAAATATTAACACATGGCAATTCTCTCATTTCAGCACCGCAGCAGAGTAAGGTGCAGTGTCCACCAGAGGAGCGTGGTTTCTGTTAAACCACATCATTACAAATTAGTATTTTATTTTTTTATTTCTTGACTGTCAGAAAGTCTGGACAACCTCTGGATTTAAGAGGAAGAGGTTAATTAAGTAGATATTTAATAGTCTTGTGACATGAAGGAGATATGTCTTACCTAGCTGTTGTAAAATAATATCTCATGCATTTTTACATGAAAAGAAGTGAAAGGTCCTAACAGATTTTTCTGGGAATTGCTGTCACCTCTGGGTTATTAATCACCTCTATAAAGCAGCACTCCAGATAACTGTTTGGATGAAGTTAAAGAAGTCCATTTAGGAAGCACATTGACAGTATCAGTTAAAAATATCACCAGCTGCTGAGGCTGGTGATATCTGCAGTGCCAAACCTGGTTGTATTTAACACTGGGAGATGAAAGGGCCTTACTCAGATGGGAATCCACCACGCCAAAAAAACACAGGAACTTGGAGTGTGAGAAAGAAGAAATTCTCCATGCTGAGTTGAAATTTTAAATATGAAATTTGAAATATAAAAAAACAATATTAGCTTAGGGGGAGAAGACAATTTTTCTTCTTTTTTCTTTTTTCTTTTTCTTTTTCTTTTTCTTTTTCTTTTTCTTTTTCTTTTTCTTTTTCTTTTTCTTTTTCTTTTCTTTTTATTTTCCTTTTTCTTTTTCCCCTTCCCCTTCCTTTTCCTCTTGCCCTTCCCTTTCCTTTTTCCCCTGCCCTTCCCCTTTCCCATTTTGATCATTAATTTAATCAACAGTTATCTTCATTTTTATTCATTCACTTGTATAAATATGCTCTTAAGTGTAAAATAGAGATAGAAATCTGCACCCATACGTATATGTTAAAAATGTTTTATGTTTTTGAGTATTTGCAACTTTAAACATAAATATACAGGGAAAGAGATATTCTGGGAGGTCCTGGAAGTCCTTCAGAGCTCTGGAAAGTGGCAGTCAGTCCCAGGGAGTTTTGGGAGTTTTTAGGCACAGCCATGGCCAATAGCAGGGCTGGGACAAGGCTCCCTTGGGCTCATTGTCTTCCTCTGACTGTTTAATTTCCAAGTTATTAAACACTGGGGTTATTCTTCTCCTCAGCTCTTTATTTGTGCCTGCAGCCAACAGTAAATGTCAGAAAAAAATTAATCAAAAGAGATGTTCAACTGACTTGTTTAGTCCTTTTTCCAATGAGAAATTAATTGGGCAGACACTTCTTTAAAGAGCAAGATCAAAGATGCTGAGTGCTGCAATCATGAAATCCATTCAATAACACGATTGATAAAGAGCCAAGATATTTCTTGCCATATCAGCCACACACTCACACATCCCAAACCTATCCAGAGAGACAAACAGGAAAAACCAACAACAAACACACACACAAGTAAAAAAACTAAAATAAAAAAAAAAAAGGAGAATACCCACTACATCTAATCCAGCATGCAGAGATACAAAATATTGCAAAGGATTCATCTGATAGGAATCTTTCAAAAAAGAAATAAAACCATCCTTGTCAAAATGTGAATGGTACAAAAATAATAATACAGTATCAGGGTATCAGGGAAGGAAAAATAGAAAAGTTTTTTGCAAATGAGCTTATTCAGATGTCCATATGTCCATTAGTAATTGCATGGGTACAGAAAAATATAAGTATGCCCCGTCCTAAGTGGGAAGAGAATGGGCCCAAAAGTGGTGAAAATATAAGGATACAGTGTCATAGGTAATAGAACAATACAGGAAATAAAAAAAATTAAAAGGCCTTAAAGTGAATAGTTGGTTTGATCAGTGGGAGGCAGTTCCTTGCTCTCCAAAATACAAATTTATATTTTAAGTTCATTTGCGCCCAAACAAATCCTTTATTTATAACATTAGAGCTGTCTTCCATTTTCTTGGAGATGAAGACAACCTTTCTGTGTCTTAAATGAAAAACAAGGGTTAAAGCCATGGCATCTATGAAAATTAAAGTTAATCAAATTTAATCATTAAATCTATGAAAAAAAAAAGTATTTTCAAAATGTGCTTCAGTGTTTAGTCAGAAAACCATCAAGAATATGCTAAGACTTTCTGGTTCTGCGTAAAAGTATATTTGAAATAGTTATTTGCCTCAAATTACAATAAGATCATTATAAACAGCGAGGTTCTTTACCCTATGTTTTGCTGGTTATATATCATGAAATTTCTGATTAATACAGTTTTCCACTAATATTTTTTTTCCTAGGGAAAATAAAGAAAATAAACCCTTTTGGTAATTTCCTGTTTCACTTCCAAATGTGAATTGTATCATTTGCTTCACAATGTGGATTGGAAACCTTGTCTGGCAGCGAAATACTAAATCAAAGTTGATTCATAATTAAAACAAGTATTAACAACTGCTGCCACATAACTCAGCCTATTACATTCCTTCCCTGAAAGAAAATAAAAGTCATGTCATGCATTGTTTATTCTTGAAAGGGAAAAATTTATTGCACTCACAGTCTTCCCTTGTAATAGCTTTTAGAGCAAATAACTTTATTTTCATCTCATTTTTGTAGTGGAAACTGAAGTTCCATATGCATTTTCAGTGACAGCAATGTAAAATATCCTGAGGCATTTTTCCAGTCCTGTTCTGTGGTGCAATTCTGTTGGAGTTGAAATGCATGGGCCAGGTTCTGCCCAGTTTAGAATCAATGTAAAGAGGATAAATAAAGTACCAAGATTCTATTAAAAAAAATGGTATTGCCTTAAACAATTATCCTTGCTTATAATTTGAGAGCTAAAATAGTCAGAAAATATTTTGAGAGTAAAAATAGCCAGAAAAGAATGCTTTTAATTATCACAAGCTGAGATTTGTACCTTTATCTGGGTAGTAGGGAACTTTTTTGTATTACATCAATTATACATATACATCACATTAAAACAAAATACTTGTGCTCTCCTCCAAAACATTTGGATGCATTTGTCTTTTTTTGTAGCCTGTAAAGTTTATTCAGGGTATTTAATCTTGATGATTTTACCTATTTGTTTTAAAATACAGTTTAAATGCATAGTCTATGAATAACTTTTCAGGTCTGTGGTTCCCAGCTTTTGATGATGCTTCTGGGAATATGAAGAAATCATGAAATCACAGAATATCCTGAGCTGGAAGGAGCCCACAGGAATCACAGAGTGCAGCTCCTGGTCCTGCATAAGACACCCCAACAATCCCACCTTGTGCAGAAGAATTATCTCAATTTTGCATAGAATTCATTTCCACATAAGGCAATCCATTTGAAATCCCACTATGAGAAAACTGCTGGCAGGGGATGAGGAAAAAATGTCTATTTCTGAATGGAATATCTGCTGAATTGTGGATACACTAAACCCCACCAAAGCACAAGCTTTTGTATCCCTGGTCATTTTGAACTTAAGTTCTCGTTAGAAAAAACAAGCTTTGTTTCTTATAATTTTATAGTTGAGTTAGGTTTTAAAGAATAATATTTAACATATATTTAATTATACTTAATATATTTAATAGACATTATCTTTATCATCCTTCTCTTTATTGAAAACATTAATATTTCCTGAAACATGTCTGTATGAGCTGCCAAAGGCAGTTCTGGTGTTGCTGTTCGGAAATACGACTTTAAAATGCAGAGGCATCACTCAAGTACAGAATGAGAACTTTAAAAACTGTCAGCCTGAGTGATGGAAGATGGAATGTGCTTTTCCCTGAGTTAAATCCTCATCAGCTTCTACCTGGATAAACAGGAGCCAAGTTAAAGAGAACAGCACTTACAAGAACATCTTGTGCTTAAGCTCAGTGAGAACCATCCTGTCCTTGATCCTCTCATAAAATGCTCTCCTCTAATTGAAAAGAAGGAAAAAAGCAGTCAGCACAGCAATTTCTCCAAGTCAGAAAATCTCTAACTGGGAATTCTTATCCTGATGTTCTCCCCTCTTTGAAATCATAGGAAAATACATGCAGGAGGTGCTGGATTTGAAATGGGTTGGATAAAAGGTATAGCAGTTCTCTTGAATCCAGGAAAATTCAAAGAGCCAAACAAATCAGGATTAGAGGAGAAGCAGGGGTAAAATCCATGTGCGTAGCAGCATGTGGGTATTGCTGAAGGAGTAGGAGGCTATAAAGGCATGAAAAAAACCATAATTATGTCTCCTCTAGACAGCAGCCTTAGAGGATTTAGGTCTTTCCATTCTATTGGCATCGTAGCAGCTCCATGGAGCTGGTGCTAATGGGAAAGTGGGAGGGAAAGTACTGGTTAAATGGCAAAAGTCCAAATAAAATTTGTGTACAAAGACTTTGGCGGAACACTTTCTATCACTGTTCATCGGCCTTCCATCACAATTTGGATGATTCCTCTCCAGTCATTCACACGTCATCACCTGAATCACATAATTCCATGGAGTTCCTGAAATTCCCACTACCTTCCTGTCTTTCCCACTCTGAGCCAGTGGCTCTGACAGTGACTCCCGTGTGATCAGCAGGCTGAGGTTTGTTCTACGAGCTGCCAGGACTGAGCAGATGTGCTGCTGGGTGAGAATAATCCATAGCCTGTGTACTGCCCATTCCTCTTGGGAATGCAGCTCCATCTCCTCAGGCAAATGAAAGCAGGAACAGAATTTCCAGGGAAGCCACAGCAAATAACTGAGATGGCGTCAGTGCCTGGATTTCCTTCAGTTCCATTAAACAAGAGCAAGGTTTTTCAGTCTTTGAAAAAACAGTTCAAACTTTGGGTTTCAGATCCCAAGCGAGTGTTATTTTTGGAATTTGAAGAAGAACAATCCACACACTTTATGTTGTTGCAGATCCAGGAGGAATATGGTATTCACAATCACGGATACAATAGGAACAGGAAAAACAATTAGGAAGGATGGCAAGGTAAGGCCCTGGCACAGGGTGCCCAGAGAAGCTGTGGCTGCCCCTGGATCCCTGGCAGTGTCCAAGGCCAGGCTGGACGGGGCTTGGAGCAGCCTGGGACAGTGGGAGGTGTCCCTGCCCAAGGCAGGGGTGAGAGTGGATGGGCTTTAAGGTTCCTCCCAACCCAAGCGGGGTGGAACTGGAAGATTCCATCCTTGCTTTAAAATGAAGCATTTTAAAAAATAGTAACAACTCATGGTGCTGTTATTATAAAATAAGTGAAAGTACAAGGATGCACATCATTTATTATCTATTATTTAAAAAAGATCCACTTACAATATTAATTTATCTAAGAAAGCACCCTCAGGAACCGTTTAGCATGAAGTCTCAGAGGAAAGCCTTCATGCTTTTTTCAACGTATGCAGAGACACTCAGAATATCATCTTGCCTCAGAGCAGGTCAGTCCTCAGGATCAGTTTGCCATTCTCAAGTAAATTTAACTTTTAAAGAGCTTTGATGTCTTCCTTTCCTCATATTAGCAGAGCTCTCCTCTCCAAAGCAGTTGTCCTTTCATCCTCCCCTGCCTTTGATACTGGACCAGTAAAAGCCGAGTAGAGGATCTGTCTGAATTTATCTTTTCTCGTTACGCTTGCAGTGAACTTTTTCTGCTGGGTAAAAGAACACTGGGGATGATCCAGAGATCCAAAGAGTCCAGGGAGATGAAGAAGAAGCTCATGGAAAGCAGCGGATTGTAGGGAGGACTGAGTGTGAGGTGAATGACATCCTGAGGGAGCAAAATGAGCTCACGCACTCCACCCTCACCCTGCCTCCATCAGCCACTCAGGACATGCAGAGCTGGAGAGGGAAGGGATCAAATAAATGTCTCTGAAGCAGTGGGCACTGCCAGAGCCCAGACATGGCACAGCTCAGGCATCATCCATCTCATACTAAAATCCTAAAACATAAAAGGAATCTGACTTCAGGTTTGAATTTCTTCTCCAATTCTACTTACGTGCTGAATTATTCCTTCATTAACATGACAAAGAACGTTGGGTGAGGAGAACTAATTTTCATTTCTAAATTTCCAGGAGGGGTGTTGGTTACTGCCGTGTCCCATGGGAACATAATGCACATTTTCTTGTCTTAAATGAGTTCTCTGATAAAAGAAAAACACTACCAGAATCAATCTTATACAGCAAATTAAAGTAACGACACTGGGAAAGTAAAATCCATCAATTAAGAACAAGAGGAAAGGTGCTGAGTTACAGATTTGGAGCAAATTTGTAAGCTCTGGTTGAGTTTCCATTCAGTCAATTCAGGCTTCTGCAAAAGGTGTTATCTTAATAACTATGGATCACTTTCTACATGACAGATGCATTTTCAAAATCTATTAAACCTTCTCTCCACTAATGAACTTTTTTTTTTTTTGCCTAAAGGAAAAGGGAAATGAGCAAAATGCAGCCTTTTCTGTAGTAATACAAAATTAAGCTTTAATGGGAAAATGTTATTCTAATAACCATCTATGAAATGAGATAATATGCGTTTGGGTTTCAGTTTCATGAAGGCTTTGATGATTGAATTAAATATAAAAATTTATATAATTGCAACATATTTCTATTTATTAGTTGAAATGTGTGCAGCACCAGCAGCAATGAAGTATTTTTAAGACAGAGAAAAAAACAATAAATAATGAAAGATAAACCACTCTCCCGTGAAATCCCTAAAATTTTAGTTAAGTTGTAATTACCTCTAAAAACACTTATATTGAGTATAATTTTGATTTACTCTGCCTCACATGCTTTGATGACAATTTTGATTCTCTACGAGGGAGTGCAATTCAAGGTTTTGACCTCCTCTTTTCAACACCAAGTATCAGCAAGTCCTAAATTTTCCCCCAGTTAAACCATTCCTAAGGAATTATGTGTATCTCAAAATATTCCAGTTAGAGGAAATAATCCATTAATTCCTTACCAAGAGAATATCTTATTTGGCAGTCCTCTATGTAAAAATAAATTTAAAGCATCTGGAATTTTAGGAAGAAAATTAGTAGGGTTGGGCTCTGATCAGCCTGATGAGGAAGGGTGTCCCTGACCATGGCAGGGGTGGAACTGGATGGACTTTAAGGTCCCTTCTAACCCAAATCATCCTGGGGTACTGGGGTTTTATGATTCTAAAATCATTTTAATCCAATTAAAGTAAAAAAATGTCTTCTTAGATGCTTTAATATTAAATATTATGCATTAAATATGCTGCATCAAGTATGCTTGAAAGTGAAAAAAATAGTGTGCACCTATCTGCAAAAAATAGAATGAATTCAGACAGAAGTGAATGTGTATTTCCCTTAAACATCAGGCATTTGAAGGCTCTTGTTTTACAATCTGCTGTAATGTGGAATTTTCAAACAGGTAGGAGGAAATCTCTGAAGCTGTCTCTGAATTAAAGCATTGTTGGGACTGCTGACTGTGTTTTTAGGCTGCAAATTTAGGCTGCAAGTCCTCCCCTATCGAAAAGTTGGTATGAATGGTATCACTCTGGTGGCCTCCCAGAAAAGGTGATTTTGTTGGCTATTCCCCTAAATTTGTGGATGGAGTTCCCGGAGAGTACAGCCCTGAGATCAGAATCTCCAGAGAAAGTTAAACATGTGAATTTCCTGCTTCTCTTGGGTGCCATTGATACTGATGTAGGTTGGTCACCCAAATAATGTTTAATTGTGTCCTTCAAACAGGTCCTACCCAATTCTGTTCTTCCAGTTTCTCTGATAAACACTGAAGATTTATTATTCAATAATTATTAATAAATTAATAATTTGCTACTGCATATTCAGCAAATCCAGAAGCAGAGAGAGAGTGGCCATTAAAGCTACGTGACAATTTTAGCTGTCTTTGTAAAATTAGGAATTGTTGGGTTTAATTGTGCTTTACTTGCCAGACTTGTTAAAAGGCCTGTTTGCTTGTTAATATTTTATTTTAACCTTGGTTACCAGTTAAGAGATAGCACCTAATTCTTGTGAAGAAAATCTACAGAGCCTTTCAGTTTCTTATTTTGCTAAAATAGATCTTCAGATGTCTAAAATGCCATGGTAAGCAAGTCTGGAGTGCTTAATAAAATCAAAATCTCACGTAAAAGACATAAAGTGAACTTAAGACACAACTTTAAAAATTCTTTTGAGTATTGAATGTATAATTCTGGAATTAAAGATCTATTTATAGTGCAGAAAACAACATGATTACTTTGTCAAGACTTTGGACATTAAAAATTATTTCCCATTGTTATCAAAACCAAGGAGTATTTCAGTGTGCAGCTCGTAAGAGGGTGAAGGAAATTATTTTTCTCTGGCTTGCACTTGCTGAGAAAGAAAATGTCCTTTAATGTTTTAGCCACAAAATTCCCTCTCTAGATGATGCTTGTAAACCCCGGAGATTATCCAAAAGAAATGGGTGAGCAGCCATGAACAGATTTGAAATCTTTAAATCTGTGTCAAACCCTGTTCTTCAGAGGATTCCAGGACTGATGTTTTTCCCAGCTCTTCTGAGGAAATTTCCTGACACCACCTCTCCTGGACTCAACTCATTTTTTTCCTGCCTTTTATAAAACAGAGGGACTTAGTCCAGTTATTAAGCAACTGCTGGAGATCAGAAATATCAAATCCTCCGGGGCAGAAAAAAAGAATGAATTATGACAACAATTTTAAAAGAGTACCTTTGGTCCAGATTACAAGATTTTATCCTAGGATAAAGAGGCTACAAAGATCAAGCCCTTAAATTTGTTAAAACTGGTTAAATTCAGTAGTTATTTTCAGACATGGTTCTGTGTCTGACATGTCACCTCTTCCACATCCACATCTCAGTTACCCAGTGTCATGGTTTGACACTGGCCAAAGGCCAGTGCATCCATGAAAATATATTTTTTTTAATTTCTGCTGTGAGGTAGGAGCAAAAAAGGAGCACAATTTACCAGGCTAAGATGGAAATGAGCTTCCTTGAATCTATGTCCTCCTACAAAGCTATTCTCAACAACATTCCTGTGTATCCCCTTGTCCTCACGTCCTGGGACAGAAATAATTTGACAGCTGGTTCTTTAGGATGTGCTGAATAGGCACAAATAACCTGCAGCACAGAACATCCCTACAAAGATGTGCAGAAGTGAGGATGTAACCCAGACACAGCCCAGAGAAGCAAGGATTTAGAATATTTAAATCCAGTACAAAGCCTACTTTAACCAGTTATTACTGGTTATTATTAAACAACTGGATTAGTAAAGCTGTTAAGGGTTGCTGCCACACAAACAAGAGGTGCAGGAAGGAGCAGTGATATCTCAGGTAGATGCTTTGCTAAATTCTTGGTATCTAAGGGAAAATGTGTTAATTAAAGTTTAAATGGGGACAATCATGTTGTACTGAGCAAATAGATGTAACAGGGCTGATAGCAGATCTGGTTTGAGGAGGCATTAGCACTTCCAATTTTCTGCAGTTCAACCCCACAGCCTTGGCATCACGAGAAATCCCATTGCACTGCCTGATCTCCGCACATCAGTAGGCAAATAGCAGTAAAATCATATTTCAGGTGGAGATATTTGGAAATGTATTCCAAAATGTAGGTGTTGGTGGTGTGGTTTGATGGAGTGGTTAACAGATAGTATGCTTGAAAGTTTTTCTCATGCCTAGAAGTACTTTAAATGGATTTTTAAACTTTTTAATTGATTTTTAAAGATTGAAATAAAATCTCAATGTGAAGATGTGCATGAAATTATCATGAGAAATTGTATAATATACTGAAAACTGTAACTAGAAAGGAATTTGCTTATTTATTTAATTTACTTTGATTTTATAAAGTGTTTCATAAATATAATATATTAGGTTTTGTTCAAAAACATTTGCAATCTGATTTTCCCAAAGATTTATAGTGCTCTACTCCTCTGGTATTCAGTGATTGTGATGGAAAGCAGAATAAATACAGAATAAATACATTCTAAGTTATTCTGCAACTTGGGAGAATTTCTTCCCCTTCACCTGTGAAAACTAAAGAACTGACTCAGTTCTATTTTAATAAAGAAATGTCATGTGTCAGGTGTGTGCAGTCATACAGAAAACACAGCATAGGATCAAAAAATCATGGAATGGTTTGTGTTGGAAAGGACCTTAAAGCCCATCCTTGCCAGGGGCAGGGACACCTTCCACTAGCCCAGGCTGCTCCAGGTCTCATCCATGAAAATAAAAATATTTATTTAAGGAATTACCCTCTCCTGAGTGATTATGATGAGTCGACCTTGCATCTGAAGTTGCTGCAATTAAATTAATTTAAAATATTAAAACTTTCGTATTAAAATAAAAAATATAGAAATACAACTAAGGTTTTGGTTGTGGGGATTTTAATCTTTTATGCATCAAATCAAATTTGTTACTGCCACAAGGAGAAATGCAGGTGCTTTATTGCATTCATTAGAGTATTAAGGTGGGTAAGACTGATAACCAGCCAAAGATAATTCTGTGAGGGCTGCTGATAACTGAACCTGGCAATAGCTCATAGTTGTGGAAGAACAGGATTTCCATTATTCAGGGCTATAATAAATAAAATCCTGCCCTAACAGCTATGCCAGGATTAACATAGAATTATGGAATGGACAGGGCTGGAAGGGCTCTCAAAATCATCTCATTCCCACCCCTGCCATGGGCAGGGACACCTCCCACTGTCCCAGGTTGCTCCAAGCCCCATCCAGCCTGGCCTTGCACACAGCCAGGGATCCAGGGGCAGCCACAGCTTCTCTGGGCACCCTGTGCCAGGGCCTGCCCACCCTTACAGGGAGGAATTTCTTCCTGACAGTCCATCTAACCTGCAACACACATCCCAAATCCTGTGAGAATGGGCAGATTCCAGTGCTCAGATTCAGATTTCCTTTGAGAAATTTGGAATTTCTTGGCTGAGACTCATTTATATACTCGCACGAGGATATTGTGTTTATACTTTTAAATAGGAGCAATTTTGGTGGAATAAACTGAAGAGGCCAGATTGGCCATGACATTTCAAACCTCTGTGAAAACAAGTCTTCAAAGAGCCTTTTATCACTGGACAGCTCTTAAGACTTTCCCAAGATCCTTCCTTCTAGTGCAAGGTGTCCCTGCCCATGGAATGAGATCAGATTTGCTGTCCTTTCCAATCCAAAATATTTTGAGATTCTCTGACCACACTGGTGGGTTTTATTCCCAGCTAACCAGGGAAAACATCCCTGTCAGATGAGTAGAAAATGTCTCTACCACAAATGAATCTGTTGATGGAAAAGACATATTTTTTCTGACCCTCAAAGCTGGCATTTTAGAAGAATTGATACAATAAAATAATTTCCTTGTCATTCAATTTAATGTCATTACTTCTGGGAAACTTCACTTCCAGAGGGAGGATTTTGGGCTTTTCCTCCACTCCCTCAGCATCCTGTGGGTGTTGGGCAGTCAGGAATCAGTGACTGTGCTGATGTAAATATTGGCTTGCATTGTAAACTCTGTGACCATGGGGATTTATTTCCAGGTGCCATTCCACAGGGCCTGCTGTGCATTGCTCTGTCTGTCCTGAGCATCACTCAAAGGACATTTTCTAGAGAAGTTTTATGGTGTGATTGAAACCCTCCCAGATTCCTGAAACAGAACCAAGGACATGGCTTGCAATGTTGCGCTCCTTAAGGTCAGGTTTGTGAATGGGACAAGGATTAAATTGACTTTTTGGAGCTCTTCCAGCACAATCTGCTATTTTCTGCCTTCTGCATGACACAGCAGGTGGCAAGGCTTGCGTTCACCTTTTGTATCACATCTTGTAAGTGTGGAAGGAGCTTTATTTTTAACTGTGTCAGCTGCACAACCCAATCAGTAACTCACTGGGGCACATCAGACTCAAACACATAGGATTTCATCCTCAGGTGCCTTGGTTATACTTGTGTTTATACACATGTGCAGAAATTTCTGCCTCATGTTCCTAGAAGTGACCAATAAGAGCCTAATCTTTAAAAGAAATTAATTTTGTTTCTCCCCCTTAAAAAAACCCCAAAAAACTGCAACAAGCAAAATCTTGAGTCTCTGACAGTAGCCACAGAAAAGAGACCATTTTTGGCCTAGAAATGCTGAAATTCAGCTTGAGTCATTTGATCTGTTTCTGATAGGAGCTAAGATTTGATTTCATGGGATTCAAGATTAACTCCTCCTTATTAACCATTTTATAAAGTCTCAAAAGGTTTAAGTGGTTTAAGTATTGTGCTTCTTTATTTTGTGCTATATAAATGACAATTTTTTTTTTTTGAAGTTATACAGTGTTTATAGATATGTTTAACTGCCCCAGCCAGAGAAAGGCAGCTTTGAACTTGCCCCATTCTCCAGACTAATGCAGAGAGAAGGAATAAAAAGCACTCTGGCATAATGCATGTGACACCAGCAACTAAAGTTCAAACTAAAGGGTTTAAAACCAGTATCTATTCCATACATTTTATGGTTAAATCCATATTAGTGTCACACTCAACATATAGCTCCAAAAACAAGAAACAATGGGCTCCTCTGTGAATTTTACCTCAGGTAAATGAGTAAAAATGATGCTTAGGGAGATAAGGGTTTCTTAGGTCTTGATCCTCTTTATAAATGTTAATTTTGTAAATGTTTGAATAAGTCAATCAAAGCATTTCTGTTAAAATTTTCTGTTGAAATTTAATTACAGAGAGAGTATTTACACACCTGCAGGAGAAATGGGAAAAGTTCAGCACCAACTATGTTATTATTTAGGAGCTTTATAGTTTATAATATTTCTAGAGACCTGTTCCTCTCTTCCTGATGTCTGTTTTCTTTGCTAGTGACATCAAAGTCCTTCATCATTCCCAGATCAATTTATCCTCTGAGAGCAGTGAGAACATGGAAAAAACATGAAATCAGGTCTCTGCAGGGATGATCTCCTCAGGAGAGCTCTTCAGGTGACACTTCTGCCTCTTTAGAGACATCAGCTGCTGGGGATCGTTGCTCTTTTGCTTTGCTGCATGAGTTCAATGGAGTCTGGAAACAAGGTGATCTATCCTAAAACATTCATTTTATTTATGGAGCAGGAGCAACCAAGTGAATCTTCACCCTGTCACCACGAATTTCTCAAATAACTTTTCTGTCACCTGACAAAGAGGAACTTTGTCAAACGCTTGGACACCTCATGGACTGCACTTAAGGGCCCTATGGAAAAAAATACAGTGAAGCACTACTGACTTTTCTGGAATTCTCAAGGTCTTTAAAGATCATTATTCAATGAAAAGCTTACCCAAATATTGTCAGCTTATGGCCATGTCATATTCCCATGCTGCTTTTAGAGATACTAATTACAGGCTTTCATTTATTACACAGAATACAGTTTTTTTTACAGGATGAAGGATGCTTCAGGAAGTGAAGAGATGTAAAGAGGGTGAGACCAGGAGGCAATTCATATAAATGCACTGCTTAATCTTTCTCCATGGAAAATAGAGAAAACAAAAGAAGTTAGATGAGATTTTATCAGTTAAAATAATCAGATTTTACACTCAGTATTAACCAAGACAATGGACAGTTAATAAATGATCTCATATTAAATCTATATTTGGAGTCTTACTGAAACAAGCTCATTTCTCTACAAATACAAGAACTGCCACTGCTCCGTGTTTAAATCTGTCTGATCTACCAAAATAAATCCATTTCCAGCCAGTCAAGCAAGATGAATCCCTGTGTAGTAATCCATTCAAGCATGCAGATAACATCCATTATTTGATAGCAACTTCTGGAACATTTGCTCCCAGAAGAAGGCATGCACTGACAAGATAAATAAAGTACAAACTCACCAGTTTTAATTCACTAAAAAAAAATCATATTGGCAGGAAAATGCTAATTTTCCCAAAGGTGACAAAAATAAGGTTTTACCTTGTATTAGGAAAGTTTCACCTTGTATTACAGGTGGGTATAAAGAGACAAGAATATGAAATCCTACAAATAACCTCCAAAATCAGCTATTCAATCTAAATCACACAATTTTGGATCTTAATTTGGCCTGCAGATGTTTTTTTGTTTCTTAAATTTCTTGCATTTTCTGCTGTCCTGGAACCACAGGATGTTAAATGCTATAGTATCAACCACAGGAATTGTTATATTCCTGAAAAGTGAGTTCCCTGTGCCCTGTGACAGGGAATGATCAGCATAGGGATATCTGGAAACTTTCCTGCCTGGATCTATCACCCACAAATTTTTAACAATTTGTTATTGATATTTGTTATTGATAATTAGAGACGATATTTGATATTGATATTGTTATCAATCAACATACCCTATAACCACAGGACCAGGGATTTATGACAACCTGGTAGATTTTAAACCCGTGTCTCTGTGCTACAAATGCATGGAAATATCCTAATTACCGAGCTATTAATGAGATATGCCAGTCTGTGGCTTATCAGCATATGCAGGGAGATAAAGATGATTATCTGTGAGTGCTGCCACCAGCTGGCAGTGACAAACAGGATAATAATGGGATTTGAGTGTCACATTCCTCCCCAAACACCTCCTTCAGACTGAACAACACGAGCCCTTTTTGTCAACAGCTCCACATCTTCATGGAATGAGTCCCTTCTGTGCGCTCACCTTTGCTGGAGGAGTTTCGGGGAAAAAAGAGGGAAAACATTTAATGATTTCAAGGTGCAGAAGATGAATAGTTTTGTCGTTATCTATTGATTGAACACATATCTATGAACTGTTTAAATGTTAATTTCATTACTATGAAATTAGGAAAAGCTCAGCAAACATCCATTTGAAGACGCTGGTGTAGAAAAATGTCAATATCTGCAAAAAAATGACTTATATCCTGTATTTTTTAAAATTTTTATGGGTGTACAAGGAGGTAAGGAATCTATGCCTTCAGTTCAACTGATTTCCTTGGTATAGTTAATATAATATAATATAATATAATATA
>VXBU01016313.1:74125-96050 GCA_013400315.1 Bombycilla garrulus
GAGAGCGATTCCCGGGCAGTCCTGTGCAAATGTATATCCTACTGAGACGCATTTCACTTTTGATTGGCTCATTTCCCTGTCTATCTTTAAATTTGGCCCACAATTGGTGTTGCACTGGGCTCATGGGAAATCCACAGGCACACCTCACTTTCCAGGGGTGGCTATTTTCCTGCCCACCAAAATGTCAATCAATCTCAAACCAGCACAGTGCTACATCTGGATTCTATGTTGTAGCAGAGAAAAAATAAAACCCCAAATAAAAATCTCTTCTGCAATTAAAAGTGCTTGTAAAAATCAGTGTTTCACTTGCAATGTGTTGTGCTGTCCTCTAACACAGGAGTCAACAGTTCAGTCACGTGTGAATTCCAGGGGATTCCAGGCACTGGTTTTTCCACAAAAAGACATTTGACCACCAGACATTTTTTACGTTTGGCAGTTTTCTAATTCAAGCCTCTCCGCAGACACAAAAAGCTCAGTTAAATCTGAAATAGCTGAAGGACAGAACAATGCAGGAGCAGTAATAAGACTATGATGTTTTGCTCTAACTTTCAGCAAGACTTGCATAATGTTTGAGTTTCTGAATTTCTGTGTGTGAAGCAAGATTAATACTTCTGCAGCGTACTTTTAATTTTTTACCCTTCGCTTTCATTTAATTTAAAAATGCCCAGGGTTATAATTTCTCCAGCATGCTACAGCTTGTCGTACAAATTCCCTCCCCAAAACAGCCTTCAGCCAATCCTGGAAAGAATCTAATTAAATTCAGCAAAAGGAACAATGAGCAAATATAAATGTTAATTTTAAATGAAATCCGGATTAGCATGTCAGCAAAAGAAATTCAGTTCAGGTCAGAAAAACTGTCAAAACAGTACAAGGATTAGAACTTATTCTGCAGGAAATAAGATACAACTTTAAAGATCAGCTAATTAAAGTTTCCACTTGCCTTGCCTGGCACATTTTCTGTCAGAGGGTTTGAATACATGTCATGGCCCTGTGTGCTCCAATGGTTTGTAATTGACTTGTCCAGCCTCTCCTGAGTCCAGCTCTACTCCTTGTCAGTGGTCGAGGGGCTGCATTTCAGTTCAGACACATCAAGAACTGAAAATGCCACAATTTAAGTAATTAAATGGTTATTGAATATTTCTGCCTACAGCAAAACACATCCTGGTCCTTGCAGAGAGCAATCATCTTACAATACAACGATTAAGTGGTCTGAATGTGTCATAATTAGTTGGTATTACCTGAAAAGGAAAGGTCAATATTCTTATTCTCCCTTAAATGTGGATTTCCATTGGCAACAACGTTAGAGGGAGAAGGCAATTAAATACTTGGCTTCTTGCAGGGTAATTGAAGAATTACAAATGGATTATTGTGGAAGTCCTGGGGTTGAGTAATTCAGGTTTAACCACTGAGCAGCAGCTTACTGGTGGCACCCATTTACAAAAAATCTTGGAGAATCCTTTTTAGCAAAGAGATTTAAAACACTCAGCCAAACAAAAAGGAACTGCAGTCAATGGATGTAGCATAAAATCCTGTCTAGAAATATGGGCCAGAGAAGCTGGATTTGATGAAAGACTCCAATATTAACACATGAATCACCTCAGTGATACAGCAGAGTCATGAACCTTGTCTTGGTAGGTTCCATTTGAGGTGCTATTTCTTATATATATATATATTATATATAAAAGTGCATCAGCCTCCTGGGAATATATTTTTGGAATCACTCAGAAACCCTCAGGGATGGGGTTTTGCTCAGGGGTGGGGAGCTCTCAGAGCTCTCAGCCCCCTGAGGGGGAGTGGGATGCTCATGGCATCTTCTTCCTCTTTGCCAGGAGGAGGAGGATGTTAATATTCTTGGGATCTATTTGGATTTTTACACACTTTTTCCCTGCAGAGCCTGCCAACACGCTCCTTCTCTTCCTTTGATCCTTATTATCCAGCTGTTCTGTTCCCTTTGAAAGTGGTTTTACCTGAAGGATGTGAGGTTTTATCCCTGTAACAACCTCAGATTGACTGTTGTGATTGCAGTGAGACTCCTGGGATCATCATGTCTGCAAAACCTTCCCCACAACTATTTATTCTGGATGGCAAAGACAATTCAATTCACATCGAAAAATTACTTTTTATCTCTATGAACTAAAGAAAAACTACACCAAAATGTTGATTGCTAAACAACTGTTGTCAAACCGGACAGATCTAAAATCCTCTCAGTCTAAGACAAAACCAGAAAAGTCCTGAGAACCTGTGGTCTGCACAAAGCCTCAGGATTTTTATTAGCAAAGGCAAAAATCTTTTGTGAGATGATAGATATGATAGTGTTGACAGATTATTGCCTAATATTGTTGAGAGAATCATTCCTTTTTTCATTATGCCAATAAAAGGAGATGTTTCTATTACACCTTTTATTATTAAAATGCTAGGTTTAGTCTATCATACTGCAATGCAATGAGTACAGCCACCATCTGGAGCTTCACTGCAACAGCTGCTCTAAAAAGATGGCTAATTCCATTCCATTTTTACCAGAAAAAGAAAATTAACAACATGGGCAGGTAAAAATCCATTTCCCACCCTTGTGGTATAACAGGGAGAAAGCTGCTGGTTTATTTACTTGTCCAGCTCTCCAGACAGGACATTTCACTCCTTTGGTAAAGCAAACTCATTTTGCAATTTCCCTGTAATGCTGTCAGGCTGTTCCTAATTAAGAAAAGAAAATCATATCCCCAAAGATAAAAATCCATTCTTTCCCTTAAGAAAAAAAACACATCTTCCTTCTTTTGAGGGAGGGGATGTCTGTCCCCTCTCCACTCTGCTCTGCTGAGACCCCACCTGCAGTGCAATTTCCATTTCTGGTGTCCCCAGTATAAAAGAGACACGGAAATGTTGGAGTGAGTGCAGAGGAGGCCATGGAGTTGCTGAGGGCACTGGAACACCTCCCTTATGGAACTGGGATGGGAGAGCTGGGAATGGTCAGCCCAGAGAAGAGAAGGTTGTGTGGAGACCCCACAGCAACTTCCAGGGTCTGCAGGGGCTCCAGGGAACTGGAGAGGGAGAACACACCAGGAACTGCAGTGACAGGACAGGGGAATGGCTTCAAACTGACAGACAACAGGTTTAGATGACCTATTAGGAAAAAATTCTTCCCTGGGAAGGTGCTGAGCCCTGGCACAGGGTGCCCAGAGAAGCTGTGGCTGCCCCTGGATCCCTGGCAGTGCCCAAGGCCAGGCTGGATGGGGCTTGGAGCAGCCTGGGCTGGTGGAAGATGTCCCTGCTCATGGCAGTAGGGGTGGCACTGGATGGGTTTTGAGGTCCCTTCCACCCTAAACCATTCTGGGATTCTCTGATTCTGAATCCTCACATCTGCCAGCCCCCAGGGATCCAGTGTCAGACACAGGGACTCCTGGATTTGGAAATATTTCTGTTTGTTATGAGTGGATGGTATTGTGATCTTGCACTTATCCCATCACATAAAACAAAGCGATGAGGAGAAGCAAAGAACAGAATCTGAATCCTCCTCTCACACGAGGATTTGAGCAAAAGCTGCATAACTCAGAGGCCTTTTTTGTGGAGGGATTTATGACATCCTGGAAGTGCACCCTGGGGAGGAAATCCCTCCTTTACAGGTGGGCTATTTCATTTATCCTTGAAGCAGGATCCTGTTAAAAGAACGGCTCCATTAGAAGTGCTGCTTCGTCATTGTTTTTCAAAGAGCATGATGAGGGAAAGAAGAAAAATAGTTGCAAGTAACCATATTTTAAGGGTTAAAAAGGTGGTTTGGCTTTTTGGTGATTTTTTTTTTCTGTCTGAATTCAAAATTATTTGGCTACAAAATGCATTTGCTTTCTAAATTAACATCCTGATGTTGTCTGCAAGGAAAATGTGGTGAACACAATAAACAACATATCTCAAAGCTGCCGACTGATGAAGGCAATGACCTCCCTTCAGATCTGTTTCAGTTTCCAGAATCCACAACAACAACAAAAAACCCCAACAACCAAGAAAGAAGAAACCCCAAACCAAAGCCCACACAAAACATTTCTTCCTGATCAGCACAACAGAAGGAATCTATCTTTTAGACAGTTAAATTGTTTTAGAGAGAGGGAAAAACACAAGTGTGAAATATTTCCACATGTTTTCCAGGAAAATTATTTCTTCCTGTGTATTTTAGTAGAAAATGGCATTGCTTTCCCCTGACATTTATTCACTATTTCAATCTCTTCAGAGTTCCTGGAACAAGAATTGCTTCAATTTCAGAATATATGAAAGACTTTCAACTCCTTTCATGGGATGGATGCAATGCTTATTGTTCCATCTGTGCATTTGTAGGGAGAGAGAAATTATTTTCTACCAATAGTGCAGACCATTAACTTTGACTCAATATTTCTTTGAGTCCAATATTCAGTGTTCAACTGAACCATATGTTCTTGAAACACTTATTCTGAAGACACTGAAATGAAAAATACCTATTATGCTTCTCTCTTTCCTGTTTCCTTTATAAATCTCTTTTTCTCTCATGAACGTCTGGACCTTTCAAAATCCAGTTTGAATCCATCTTCCCTGAGCTTCCAGTCCTGGTTTTCATTGTGACTTTCTCTGCTAAATTATTTTCTCTAAAATATCTGTTAATGGAAAGGGTTTGACTTCTTGGTTAGGTTACATTTCAGTCTTCTTTTAGAAAAGCTGAATAGGTCATATTCTTTAAATCTCTTCTCTTATAGGTCATTCTTTCCAACCCTCTTTCCTTTACATTGTAAAGACTGTATTTGTAGATGATATTTCAACATCAAGTGAGCCAATCCTACATTTCAGCTGAAAATTACCCATTAAATTCTATCTTTTCTCACTCACTCTCCTGTAGGGACAGATGGATAAAACAATTTTTCCTGTCAAGCCATTCAAAATCAGACAGGAAGGCTCACATTGCTTTTCATACGAGGCTATCTACACATTCTAGTTATGGTTCTATGATTATGATTCCATGATTTTGTAAGTGATCCTGCACTTTTGCTCCTGGTCACAGAAGTATATTTTCAGTGTATCAGTAAGAGAGATCCTGTATATCCATGTATATGACCACAGAGCATGTTTGGGTTTTTATCTTTATCCTGTATAAAAATGATTTCAAAAAATCTCAGTCATTAGCAGTTATTCTATTTGTCCTTGGTCTCATTAAAATGTATTTCTTTTTGCATGTCTAAACCAACCAAGCAAGAATTCATTGCTCAGCAAACAGGTTTAAAGAAAAACATATTTTATTACGCTAATACCTAATAACACAGCAGGAAAGCCTGTCTGGAATATTTTAAGGTCAGGATGTTTCCCTAAGACATCATGTTCCTTGAGGCAAGGATCTTGTGAACTCTTGCTCCAGATTTAAGAAGGGAATCCATAATTGTTGCAATATTATCCCTGTCCCTTGCAGCACATGGGATTCTGCATCCTTGCCATCAGAATCCGGAGCAAAGTGGCTTCCAATTTCCTCTGCCCTTTCCAATCACAGCATCAGGGGATGATAAAGGTTGGAAAGAGCCTCTGGAAATCTCCATTCCAGCCCCTGCCCTGCACAAAGCCAGCCAATGTCAGGCTGCTCAGGGCTTTGCCCACTCCAGTTTGGAGCAACTCCAATTCAGGAAATTCAGCAGCCCCCTGGCAATTTTTGCTGGTGTTTGAAGCCTTTTCAGGCTTTTCACTCTGCGATTACTGCAGAGCTTAAACCGTGTCTTTTTCTTTGGTACACAAGCCCACAAAGAACTCTGTGGAGCAGTAATTTCTGTGCCACCTGACACTGGGCCAAGCCAAGGTCTCCCAAGCCAGGTAGGACTGCTCTGTTTTGTTTTCCAAGACCATCACAAGGAATTATAATCACAGTAAACAAAGTTTCTAGAGATTGCTAGTGGTCCTTTTCTCCAATTTCCCATTGCAAGCCTGTTTCAGCTCTGCACAAGTTCTTTGTTACATTTCCCCAAATGCTTTTGAAAGCCTTCCTGGAAAAGTATTTTATGCTAAAATAAATTACCTGGAGTCTGTCTCATTACTGACCTGGTAAATGACACTTTCCACAATGGGCAATATGAAAGGGTGTTCCTAGAACACCAGAATGGTTTGTGTTGGAAAGGACCTTAAAGACAATCTCATTCCACCCGCTGCCATGCACAGGGACATTCTTGCCCACAGTGTTTAAGTTAAGCTTATTTGAGGCTTGTTAGAGGTATAAATAACATTAACCTCTTTATATCCATTAAACTAAGTAAGATCATGCAATGTTAAAATAACTCATTTTTGTAACAGTTTCATATCTACAGAAAATTACCTCTTTTTAGGCAAATTAATTTATCTGCAATGCACTGTTGCATTCTTTCCTGGAAAGAGTGTAATTTTTCCACTTTCTCCTTGTAACAGGTACATACCTTGTTCAGGATCCTAGAATTAGTCTAGGCTGGATGGGATTTGGAGCAACCTGGAAGTGTGGAAGTGTCCTTGCCCATGGATGAGCTTTAAGGTCCCTTCCAACCCAAACCCTCAGGGATTCTGTGCTCTACCAAAAGACACACCCATATTCGTAGATATTCAGGAAATTTTAGTGACCTTATGTAAAAACTGAGTCAGTATTTCTGGAATCTCATCTGCTGAGACAGAAATGTCACGTCTCACGAAGGAAGAGGGGTTTGGGAATCACTGTTTGCTCTCAGGTGAAGTATGGCCAAGTCTCTTCCCACTTCCCCCTGAAGTTTTTGTGCTTTTATTCTGCTTAGAATTTTCTTACACACACACACATGCCTTATCAGAGGATTTACATATTTACAGAATTATTAGAATTTTCCACATGAAACAAACAAACCCAAACTCAGTGATTTGGAAATCCCAAATCCAGACTAACTGTAAGCCTAGAAATGGCCACAAGCAGAAAGTACAATGAAAAACCCACAAATTTTAATCCTAAAAATCGAGTTTCAGCTTTTGAACTTGAAGCCTTGTACCATAATTTCCTTGTTACTGTTTCCTCCCTTTCCTCATCTCCCACCTCCAAATTCCCCAAAGCCATATTTACATCCTTCAACCAAGACGAATGCTAATATTTATAGTGGCATTTACATATTTACAAGTAGGCAAAGTCTAATGACATAGAAAGACTATTTGCTCTGAAAAATCATTGGTAGGTTGTTAAAGAAAAAAAAAAACCCAAATACCTTGCATTTCTAGTCGAGCACAAGAGAGAAGAAAATCATCAATTTATATTCATATTTATGCTACATGAATCATAAAACGTGCTTTAATGTGCTGCAAGTTATAAACACCTTTTTAAAGACGTTTTCTTGTTTGCAATAGGGTTTGTCATTTCACAAGGCACTTATTGACTGCAACAGACCTTCATGGAAAAGCTGTATGAAATTTTCAATTTATTTATTTTTTTTTATATTTAAGAGAGCAAATTCTAGTTTATTTTACGGGTAAACCATCAGGAAATACTCATTGCTGAACTTCAAAATTAATACACCAAGTGTTTGTGTGCTCAGTTTGGGTGATCATCTGACCTATATAAGCATTTTGCTTTTATATTTTTTTATATGTTATAATTATTCTCATCTCATTCCAACCCCTGCCATGGGCAGGGAACCTTCCACTAAGACCAAGTCTTCTCTGGGAAAACTCTGCCAATGCCCCAGCTGAGTAAATAAATTCCTTTATAATCATTGAAATTCTAAATTTATCAGCTGCTAAAAAAGTTAATATCTGCTTGGTTTTGTGGTTTGTTTTGTTTGGGTTTTTTTTAAATTTTTTTTTTTAACTTAGAATGAGTGTTACACATTAAGATAATGTTTTATTTATCTAATGTAATAATTACTGAAACAAGAGCATCATAACCAGAGCAATTCATTGTGCAGAGCTGAAGGTCTGACCACAGCTGAAGTCCTTATGCCAAAAGCATTGTGCTCTACTCATAGAAAAACAACCCAAATTAATTCAATTTAAGCTTTCAAATTTGTAATCTAACATAAATAAATATTTATGAGTAGGTAGCTACTCCTGTCCACTCCATGTTCATAAAATAATGTTCTGGGGTGAAGATTTGACAGCAATCCTTGGGAACTGATGCTGCTCCTCCCTGCTGCAGTCCATGAAATCACACAGCACTTCCTAAACCAGTGAAGTTTTGGGCAGAATCATGGGAGGCTGTGGTGAAATCTCCCTGCCTAGAAGGATAATCTTCATGCAGTCTTAAAACTGATGCAATTTGTGATCATTTTGTGCTCCTAAAAGGCGAAATTATTGCAAAGAATGTCAACGAACAAAATAAATTCTGTTACATCACTCTCATACTCCCCTAACTGCTCCTTTGAGATACTCCTACCTTCATCTGTCCCAACATTGCCATAAAACTTGGTGTTTTAAGGAAGCTGATCCCAAAGCAGCACTTTTCCCCATACCAATATTGCTATAATATGTAAATATATTCATAAAAAGATGTTGACCTGGGCTGGCTGCCAGAGCCCACCCAGCTGCTCTCCTGAACTCCCTCCTCAACAGGGCAGGGGAGGAAATGAGATGAAAAACCATGGATGGTGATTAAAAAAAAGAAAACAAACAAGGAGGTCACTTACCAGTTACAGTCACAGGCAAAACAGACTCAGCTTGGGGAAAATTAATTGAATTGATCACCAGCTAAAATATGTTTGGATAAAGAAAGCAAAATGAGATTAAAACAACGCCTTCCACTACACACACTCCTAAACTCTCCCAAGGGGAGATGGGCAATGGGGGGTCACGGTCAATCCATAAAAGCTCCTCTCTGCTACTCCTGCCTCCTCACACTTCAGTATTTTTGGAAAGAATTCCCAAACAGTACACCTAGAAATTGCATGGGACTCATTCCCTAACACAAGTCCAAGGGCAATTAACTGAGTGATGTAACACTCATTAAAATACAATGCAACCTGCTCCCAAGTTCTCTGTACTTCAGAACAAGCCTGACTTGAATTTTATAGTAAAACTGGAAAAAAAATACAAACAAAAATGGATTACTGACAACAAAACCAAACAAATAGTGCAGATGCGTTCAACTTATAGAGGACAGCAATCAATAGGACTTGTGGGAAGGAAGGTATTCTGATGCTTTTCAGAAACAGAACAAGAAGAAACACTAAATTGGTGAACATGATTAGGAAAAGAAACCAAGACTTCTTATCAAGTTTCTGAAAGCACTGTTGTGAATGGGGCTATTCTGCTGCTCATTTTTCTGTTACATTAGTCTGTGTAAAATAACAATCCTGAAATATCGGGGGAGATTAAAAAAAAGCACTTTGCATCTATTTCTTCTCACTGCGAGAGCTTGGATGTTCCTTCAGTCGTGAAAGCTGAACTACTTTTTGCTCTTTATGCAGATATTTGGGTAAATAATATGCACTTAATTACCACCCCCACTTCCAGCTTGCCACCCCACAAACAAGCCCAGCTCCAATAAGGCATTTCATAATTTTTATATGCCGAAGGATAAAATAATAACCTTGCTTAGCACTGAAAATTACTTCAATTTTCACTCACTGGATGACCAAGTCACTCACAAGAGGATCAAGGAGGAACAATGACAAAAGATCAAATGACATGGAATGATTTGGGTGGGAACGGACCGTAAAGCCCATCCAGTGCCACCCCCTGCCAGGGTGTCTTGGTTTTGAAAGACAGGTGCCTGCCAAGCAGGGCAGGAGCTTCTTTTAGAACAGGGAAAAAAAAAAATTAAAAATGCAAACCCCCTCCCTCCAAATTATTAAAAGGGCTCTCAGACAAAGATATTAGGATAAGAATAACAGTTCTTTAATATGTATAAACAAAATAAAGTAAAACAAAAAACCAACAAACTTCAACCTAATAGGAAAATTAGAACAAGATGCAGTATTAAACAAAAAGACAAATCCTGACAGTTAGAATACAACCTGACACCCTGTCAGTCAGGGTGTTGGCAGCAGTCCAGTTGGAATGGTGGCTCCAGTAGTGCTCCTGGAGTGACAGAGGGTTCTGCTGAAGCAGAGATCCTGTAAAAGGGTGGAGTTTTCCTCCAATGGTCCAGTGGTGATGTTGAAGGGTCTGGTCCTTCCTCTNATACAGACCTTCTGGAATATGTTACATTGTAACCTAGGACACAGGGACACCTTCCACAAGGCCAGGTTGCTCCAAACCCCTGCAACTTGGCCTTGGACTCTGCCAAAAATCAGCATTTTATTCCAGCACTGCCAAAAAAACCCCACAAACAAGCTAGCAACAACAGACGAAACCAAGTAAAAAAAAATATCCCTCCTCACCAAAAATAAAAACCCCAACAAACAAAACCCGCTTCTATTTAAATTAAAAAAAAAAAAATTAATAATCCATCTGCAGAAATTGAGTTCATGTGTTTACACCGAACCTACATGATGTTTTAGAGAAAACAGACAGAACAGAAAAAGGCAGTTTGGCCACACATGGAGTGGCAAGGCTTGAGGAATTTTTATTTCACAGTAAAATCTCAGTTGTGATGGAGCAGGGTGTGAAGGTGGGAACCTTCTTGAAGATCCCAGATTCCCTATGGGAAGGTTAACCCTATCCAATGATCCCAAATAAAGGAATTGTGTGTCTTTTCCTAGTGCCCACCCTGCCCACGTGCAGCTGTGCCACCAGTCCCAGGGCTGAAGCTGTGCCTACAGTCAGGGAATGGGGCAGGGAACCAAATCCACACCAGCAGAAGGAAACGTGGAATAGTCTGGGTTGGGGGGACCTCAAAGACCACCTGGTTCCAACCTGTGCCCCTCTAGGACAGGGATTCATTATTGTTCCACCCATTTGCTTCTTCCTTTCATATAAATTTTAGCTGAGGAGCATAACTTAAATCCCTAAAAATCAAATGTGCTTAAATCTTAGCAGATCAAGCTCCTGAAATGTTTTCAGTGTTGCACAATCATTTTGGATAGAATTTCACCTTGGACAAAGGAAACTGAGGAATCAAAAATGTTCTCTCAGGTGCATTTGAAGAGAAGTCTATGCATAATTTTAATGTAGAAATTAATAAGCCAGAGTCTTAGGCAAAAATCTGCATGTTTTTTTTTAACTGCTAATTTTTATATGCTCTGAAGATTAAAATTACTATAGTTCAGACTAGTTTAATGACCACTCAATCAAGAGAGGTCACTGACTTTTAAGTCAACCTTGGGAATGAAGACCAGAATATCAGAGTCTTGTTTTACATCTGCCTAGAAAATTAATGATGCATTAAAACTTAATGGCAGTGGAGTCCATCACCCCTCATAAATGGTCCATCTCCATGTGTCAGTGTGTACATTAAAACGATGTGTCTTGGAGTAAATGAGAGAGGGATCAAAAATTAACCCCATCCTCGGTGTAATTACTGTGAGGGGATGGTTGGAATAAGCACTCTCACTTCTGACAGTGATGGAGATGCTTCCCCAGCACAGGCCTCCAGCTGGGAATGAGCTCCACATGGAGGACCAAAGTCACCCCATGGAGCTCTGCTGACATCAGCATGAGTCAGACCCCATTAGGGTTTTATAAAACCTCATTAGAAGGTCAAATAAAAGAGCAAGTGTTGCAAAGTGGCAAAAAAATGTTTTCTCTTCTGTAATATTTATTCCACATGTCAAGTATTCATAACACTCCCCACTTGAAGTGAGAAGCAGCAAACACAAGGGTTGATTATTATTAAGGACTTTCCTTTGAAATGCAAAATCTCTGCACAGACTGAACACATCATCTGTTACCTGAGGCAAGGGTGTCTCAGTGTAGTCAGTACAAAGCCTCCTGAGCCCCATCTCTCCCTCATGGCCAGTGTTGGCAGAGATGGGGTGGAGCTCACCCTGCTTAGTTTAAAACATAAAAGAGAAAAACCCCTAAAAGTTTCCAGCAAACAAAACTGATTGGTAAACAAAGGTTCCTCCCTGGTGGTTAGGAAGCCAGAATAAATGAAAATTTGTAGTGCAGATTGTCCAAGATACTTATAGGGAGGAATCATGGAATCACAGAATATCCTGAGTGGGAAGGGCCCCCCCAGGATCCAGTCCAACCCTGTCCCTGCCCAGACACCCCAGCAATCCCACCCTGTGCATCCCTGGCAGCGTTGTCCAAACACTGCTGGAGCTCTGGCAGCCTCGGGGCCGTGCCCATTCCCTGGGGAGCCTGGGCAGTGCCAGCACCCTCTGGGGAAGAACCTTTCCCAAAATCCAGCCTGACCCTGCCCTGGCACAGCTCCAGCCATTCCCTCAGATCCCGGCCCTGGTCACCAGAGAGGCAGAGTGCCCCTCCTTGAGGAAACCATAGAATATAACACTAAACTCCTTCCTGGAAAGCAGCAGAAGGATTAAAGGATTGTACACATTCTCAGAAAAACGCAGACACAACTACAGCAGTAACTAAATCAGAACTTAGCTCCACATCCTATATGAAACATCCTATGAAACATCCCAGCAACAGAAACTGTGACACTAACTTGACAGATGTTACTAAAAATGTCTTTCAGAGCACCTTTTTGAAGTGAAATACTTTGAAATAAGGCGTTGTTTCATGTGAATTGTCTTTAAGAGGAGTAGAAAATCTTTCCCACAGGACTTCCAATAACACCTCCTGACCTCTTCAAATGTATTTCAGACTAGAAGTCCCAATCTATGGCTCTAAAATCCTTTGCTGATAGGGGAAATGGGAAAGCAATAACTGCCATCAGCTGAGATTCTGTTACTTCCTCAATGTTATTGCCCACGGGCTGCTGGGTATCAGGCACTCCTGCTTGGAACAATAGGAAAGTATCACTGGTGTAATTTAATTCATTAGAGAAGCTTTATGGTCGATCACCCAGCCCTTGCTTCTGCTTAAAAACATCCCCTTCTGCAGCAGTGAATCGACTGAAGAGATACGTGGGAATTTTATTTCCAGGGAGCTCGCGTCCCTTGGAGCGTCACAGGAGACGGAGCGAGCCTCGGGACAGTGATTCACTGCACTCCACATCCCTCACCCCACTCGATAGAGCCCAGGCAGAAATCCCATTACAGCTAAATGGAAATCAATTACACTTTTCATAGGCTAACTGCAAGTCAATGGCTTTAAAGGATGAAAATCCAAAGTTCACTACAAGTTTCTTATTACCGAAGAAATCATTCAAAAGCAACCCTAGCCCTGAATATCTGGGGAGTTAATAGTTTGAAAAAAGCTCAATACATTCAGTTAACAATTGAGGGTAGAGAAGCCTCATTTATTAGGTAAGGCAGAAACTTCAGAGATTAAATTATAGAGCTAGATCTTAAGTCATAACCACTTTTGTCCAACATATGTTCATTCCACTGTAAATCATGGAGGAATCGCAGAATTTAAAAGGTTGGAAAAGATCTTTAAAATCATCAAGTCCAACCGTAAAATCAGCACCACTACCATGTTCACCACTAAACCACATCCCCAATGGCCAAATCCTCATGTTTTTTGAACACTTCCAAAGGTGGCAACTCCTACACTTCCCAGGACAACTTCTACTAATACCTTACAAACCAAAGGAGTTGTAGTGATGCCTTAAGGTTTAGCTTTTATATTTTTCAGATTCTGTGCTGGTTTAGTGTGCAGTTCTGGCCTTCATATTAAGGGCTGGGAAGCTCTCTTCACAGAGTAGGGAGACAAAACAATTCCTTTCTAGCTTGGCACCAAGGACAAATTTTAGGCCCAAGAGTGCAAACAACAGTGAAGGAAGAGAGGGAACAAGGAGGATGGAGCTTCATCACCTGAAGCTGTAATTGCACAATTAACTCCAATCTGCTGATGGACCCAAACCTATAAAAGTGTGAGGCCTCGTGACTGGGGATCCATTTTGTTCCCATTTGTGGGTTTGACTTGAGTGTAGGCCCGGCGGGGTTCCTGCACTGCCCAAGCTGGATCCTTTCAACAAATCCCTTTTATCCTTTTATTCCGCCCAGTCTCTGCTTCCAGGTCAGTTTTTCCAGGCAGTCAGTTTGAGTCTTGCTACTGAAGTAACTGAAAAGGAGTCATTTATCAGTCTGCAGGTGACCTATGCAGACATTTTTAGGGATTGCAGTTGAACATCTGGCATCTTCTTCTTTTGTCCCCTTGTGTCTGCTCAGCTTTAGTGACTGATCCTGCTCCTCTTGAATTTTTATTGTGTTGTGTTGGCTTTGAAGAACAATTACCTGCTAAGTGTTGCTGGCTTTTGCTTTAGCTTTGCAAATAAATGTGCCGGTGGCCGCTAAATGAAGTGCTAGAAGTAAAAACTATCAGAAATTATTGCTCTCTTTGCAAAATGAAGTCTGCTTCTAATGCAAAGAATCTCTGGTACCCAAAATAAAAACCTCTAGAGCTTAATAGTAAAAAATCTGTTTCGGTTAATATTGAATTATTGACCTTCTCACAGAAGTACTGCTAGTTCAGGCAATTTCTGTACCAGCAAGGAAGTTTAGCATTAAAAATAAACCCGACTGAAAATAGATTGACTGTGGAATTTTGCACATTTGTGCTTTCCAGGTATGTGCATAATCTTTATTGCAAAAGCCCTGAGACAATCGCATAAATCATTGCCCAGCAGCCTTTGCACCTATACCTATCATGCCCTAAGAGCTTAAAACGAATGTAAATATGGGCTGCTGCCCAAATGGGTGGGTTTTCCTCACACTTGTACTCTGCTCCATTAGATTTCCAATAGTTCCTCCCACAGCTGGCAGGATGGCTGAGAACCAGTCATGGGAAAAGGGAAGAGGAGAAGAGAAATTTCCCATTGAAAATAACCTCCACACACTGTTCAAGATGAATAAATCATGAAATCAAAGCATAAATCCTATGTTAATATTACATATTCACATGTATATTATGAATAATTTACTGTGACCAGCTCAGTTCTTCTGTATGCTTTCTCCAGGGAAAGTTATTGTGATGGGGAAAAGAATTCACCTGTTCCTAAATCCAGTTGTCCTTAACACAAACCTTTAAATTATATCTAGAAAAGGCGAGATCTCAAATTTAAAATGTTTTATTTAAATTTGAAAGACGATGCTCTTTAACTATCAGACCAGGTTCCTTGTAAAATAGATTCTTTTCATTATTAATTATTTTCTCTCCTGTATTATAGTAGTTAATTTTTCTAGTAAGTTTTCCCTTATGTTTTCTTTACAATGCTGCTTTGCATAATTTTCAAATCCTCATACAAACCCAGATGGGCGTTTAAGTCTAAATGGATATGTTTGCTATGTAGCTTCAAAATAATAGGATTGCCTGAAAAATAAAATATTAAAAGGATACATTATGCAGTTTTACTAGAAAACCCGACTGGATCTTAGTTATATGTTGTCTTCTCCTTAAAAACACTATTTCAATATTCCAAAATAAACACCACCCTCATTTGGGTTTTGTTTTTGTTTTTGGGTTTTTTTTTCTCTATTGATAAAGGTCTCTACTTGCAAGACTCAGTGAAGCTTCCAACTTTTCATAGGTTTTTCTCAGTCATTAACCACAAGGCTATCATCAGAAGTGTGGATATTATTGTGCCCTAACACTGGATCAATGTCACATTCTCCATGTAATTGTATATAATTTTCCTATAAATGTCTGACAGGTTTTGTTGCATGCTTAACTTTCGCAATTTTTTAAATTTGTTTGTAAACAGCTTTATAATTCTGAGCCTTTAAATTGACCTGGGTTTAAGCAATTGCTGTGCTACATTCAGCCTTTAACCTGCTCACTGTACAGAGCCACTAATGAAATTTTTGTGAAAACAAAATTTTCAGTGATTGACCATAAAGTGTCAAATATTGTCATGCATAAAAAATATCTCAAAACTCTTTATGAATATATTTCTTTATTCTCGGCCAAGAGTTAGGTGATATTACTTGTTCATTACTTCAGTCCAAGAAGTGAAAACAAAAGTAAAAATCTTTTGTCACTTAAAAAGTTGTCCCTTGCACTTTATCTCAAGCCTTTTTTAGAGCACTATCATTTTTAATTAGATAAAACATTCACACTGAAACAGGAAGCGAAGAAAAAGGACAAAGTTGTGATACACTGAGCAACAATCAGAACAAAAAACTGAGACCGACTAAACAAATTAATACCAGAAATTAAAAGTCTGTAGCTTTGAAATGGTTTCTCAATAAGTTAACTCAATTTATTCATTGTACTGTATGTTGTGATTATGTGCATGCTAAATAATTTTATAATAAACCAGAGATATTGATACAAATATTAAATAGCGATAACAAATAGTATGATATTTGAATTTGAAATTATATTTGAGATACTAGTATATAAAATATATTGTATATTCTTGCTGGCCATTATTTTCTAGTGAAATTTTCAAGATATATCTCTCACTACATTATGGTAATTAAAAATTAGCTTTATGATTACAGAGAGACAACTTGAGGGCTGTTTTTAACATACAGACGCCACCAAGAATGTGAGCACAACACGTTGGGAGAGGCCCGTAAAGCCCAAGGACAGGAACATACTGGATCCTCAAGAGCTTGAACAAAATTCAGAATTTTCTGATCCTTGCAGTCAGGTAAATGTTACAGCTGGGTAGGAGCAGCTTTAGGGCACAGGGTGTGTTTACAGCCTCTGGGACATGCCAAGATCAATAGCACAGGCAGGAAGAACACAGGAATCACTCTCTGATGATTAAGTCGGAAGACACCTTCACTCACTGCACTTGGTCTGCTCTAGTCAGATTTTCAGTCCATTTTTCTGCTCTGAGCAGTTGGCTCTAATCTAAATTCAGCATCTGTCGTAGCATCAAAATATTTAATCCATTTAATCAAGAGGTCTTTCAGAGCCTTACAGAAATCCAAAATAAATATCAACTCTGTGTTCAGTGTTGATTCTCTGTGCTTCCTCTACTAAAACGGGCTTGGTTCTTGCCAAAACCACGTTTCACACAGTGGTGGAGAATTAAACTTGCTGGGGAAATGTTCACAGAAAGAGAAGTATTGTGTCAGAAGGAACTAGAGGGTTACCAGGCCCTCAGAAAATTTCTGCCACAGGTTTTAATGCTGGAAAGGAACATTAGGGTCATATATCACATTATGTGCCCCCGTGGATTCTTGCAGCAAATCTCAAACATCTCAAACAGACAATCATTCTCAATCACTGAGACTACCACAACCCCAAGTCCATTTTTCAAATTTAAAGTCCTAGCTGTTTATTCACCTTTAGAAATTTTCATCCAATTCCTCCAGCAAAGTTGAGTAATTCTAGTTTCTGGGCATTAGGTTTCATATCCTTTCCCATCAAAAATCCCCTCCCTGAGCCAGGAACTGATCAAATAATTCCTAATATTACCTTGGATACAGAAAATAAGTCTATATGATCTGCTCATTTTTCAGCTTCCAATTTTTCATTTTCTTAGGAAAATGGAAAAAATGTTGGCCCTGTAGCAGAATGAATAATTAGGTTAATAATTATTAGACTGGTTAAGAGTTAGCTGATTAATACTTTACCAAATAAAATTTTCCATATCACAAGTATATCAAGAACAATTAGCCGAGGGTTTGCAATATTATTTAAACAAGATAGACCAACATAATTCCTAAGATGACTGCTCTCATCGTGCGTACCCAGGTACTGAACTCCATGGGTAAATAACATTGGTGTTAGACTCCACTCTACATGAAGATTGTCTGGTATTTGTCTTTCTCATTCTATACTGTTCTCAGTGAAGAGAAGTTGCAAATCGATCACACTCATTTTCCATTTGTTCACAACTTAGAGAATCTTGTTACTACAGGGGAAAGAATACCACAATCTTCCCTTCATAGGTTTTCATTTCTGTCCTCAGACCCACAAAAAGATACTTGAGTTTAAAGTCACTCAGAACATAAACACACTGTTTTCGTGGCAATGAAATGCTCATTTGCAGAAATAAAACTAATTCCTATATGCTGCTTTATTATTCAGTGTTCTCCTCTGTTATGCTCTCATGCTGTTCATGGTTGAGGTGAATTGTCACACATACTTCAGATATTTGAACTATAATTGAATTATAATTTGTCAAAAAGCTTTTAGGAGAAGGAAAGGAAAATAAGTAAGATTGCTTATTTTTAAAAAACCATATGAATTGTAAATGGTGTGCAATCACTGTAAACAAACTATTAGTGGGCACTGCTGATTTATAAAAGAATTGACACAAAATTTTATCTGAACAGCATCCAAAGATTCAATGCTGAGTGGATACTGAGGCTCAGACTACAACCATTACACGACCTCAGAAGTTCTCTCTCACTTCCACATCAATTGGTATTATCTGCCAATTAATGGAATTAATTTACAAAGAACCAAGGTGAGTGTAACCTTGAATTCAAAACTTTCTTTCTCTCTTTATTCTGCTCATAAAGAAGAAAAACCTTCATGGTTATCCTAAACTGCTTCCCCAGAAGTGGATCAGTGCAGGATACAGCTCCTGAGTGATGTGACTGGTTTCACACAAGTGGAGTTAGGAGACTTCTGCTTCTCCTAAGTGGTAGATTCTGCTTTTCTGAACTGCAGCCCAATGCCAAGGCTTGAATTCAGAGGCTCAGTCCTCTGAATGAGTGGTCATCACAATTTCAACCCGTTTACAATGGGGATATCTTGTCCCTGGTGCTTGAAACTGCAACAGATCAAGGGAACAGAAGAGTAAGGACTCTGATCGGTGATGCTTGAATCATTATCTAAATTTAAGGTATTTGACCAAAACCACTGAAAGATGGTCAAACGCCTGATGGCTTTCAGTTTTTAGTTTATGTGTGCTCTCAGCCCTCTGAGTGAAGCCACACAGAAGTCTCCTCTCCAGAAATTTAACAGAAGATAAAACTAGCACAGAAGACAAAAGCAAGTTCACCTCAAATCTAACTGGTTGAAAAGTGATGTCAATGGAAATACTACAGAATAAATTTTCAAAGTCCTCCAGAAATTGAGTTTAGAAATAGCAAGACCGTTGTCTTCCTGTTCTTCAGAGTGCTATTAAAATGACAGCTTTGTGAATGGCTTAACCATAGTTTTGAATTTATAACTATTTCAGAATGACACTCACTGTGTGCTGCTCTGTTCACAAAGGTCTGGGGGTTAAAACAGGATTATTCTAAACAAAGGTCCACTAAAGGGAAACTGAATTTGATACTGTTTTGGTTTCTTAACCTAAAGCAAGCTGTGCCTGCATCTAAACCTGTTCCAGGAGGCAAATAGAAGTGGAGAAGCTCAGTTATTTCAGGAAAATGTCCCTGCCCATGACAGGAGGAAGAAACCAGATGATCTTTAAGGTCTTTTCCAACTGAATTCCATAAAATACTGATAAAAAATGTTTACCTCCTACTGTGAAGGCATGAAAGGACCAGAATTAGTGTGACAGTAGGACCAGTTAAAGGATTCAGGAGCTATTTTCCTCCTATGAGATGGATCTTCTGGTTTGGAAAGGAGCTGAGGCCTCAGGTGTGCGAGGAGCAGCTGCCACAGAGTCCACGCTCAGAAGTGTGGAAGTGCAGCTATAACCGTGCTGAGCTCTTTCTACTTCAACCTTTAGCCCCGAGAAAAGAAAAAGTCAAGAGGAATCAGAGGTGCCTCCCCAATATCTGCAAAGATAAGTGAGGCCTTTGTGACTCTTTCAAGAGCCCAAGTCCATAGTGCCTCTTGCTCTTCAAGCAAGGCATTTCACAGATCTGACGGCACAGCCGCAAAGCTTGCAGCCGAACTGAGGCTTTCTTTCTACCCCTGGCAACGATTAACCTTTTCCCTCAGATCTCCCAAGGCAAGATGAAAGATCCCTAAAGATCAGAACTCCAGCAAGAGAGTGTGACCCACTCTATTAAGGGCTTTAAACATTAAGACCAAGACCCTGAACCCCATCAAAACACCAACAAGCAGTTTGTGCACAGAGGGAAGGATCAAAAAGCCCCCGCCCAAACTTTGCAGAAATTGGCCTGCTCTGTCCTGCATGAGCTGGAGGTAATTGCAGAGGTTTTTAGCAGCATAGAGCGTGTTTGAAGTAGTTTGACGGCGATCTGACAAAGACGTGTAATAATGTTGTGTCAAAGGAGCAGGAGTGCTGCAGGCCAGAGGCACTGTAAGGCTGGAAAAGAGACCAGGCTGAGTGGGGCTTCCTCTGGATCCTTCTGTAGCCCAGTAGCACCACCCACCTTCTGCCGGCAAACCCAGGAGAGCTGCCCATCTCCTCTGGGAATGGTCTCCCTAAATTCCCACGTGCATTTGGCTGTGGTTGGTTATAACCATGATTTAGGCCATTCACGACTTGAATGCAGTGAAAACAATCACTGAGAATGAGCTGTAGAGAAAGGAAACCACTGTTATCATAAATAATTATTTATGGGGTAATGGTTTGGAGACAGTGAGGGACAGGACCCGAGAAAATGGCTGAAGTTGTTTAGAGAAAGTTTAGGTTGCCTGTTTGAGAAAGGTTCTTCCCCAGAGGGTGCTGGCACTGCCCAGGCTCCCCAGGGAATGGGCACGGCCCCGAGGCTGCCAGAGCTCCAGCAGTGTTTGGACAACGCTGCCAGGGATGCACAGGGTGGGATTGCTGGGGTGTCTGGGCAGGGACAGGGTTGGACTGGATGATCCTGGTGGGTCCCTCCCAGCTCAGGATATTCCATGACTCTGTGTGCAAGCAAGTCAATGTATATGAAAAGATCCAATCACGGGGAAACAATCCTACCATGATCACTAAACTATTAAGAACAACAAGGATACTATGAAACCATAAATTATACACCTAATATAACCTGTTAATTATGACCACTACATACTCAAGGTGATATAAACATTAGGTGAGTCGAACTGATTAAAAACACCTCTAAAATATGGCGATGTTTGCTACATGAATCCCAGTGTGCTCCGAGTAAATTACTCATGGAAATATCCAGGTAACTGTCAAGCTGTGAACTTTTCCTCCTGGAGGGGTGCTGTGCTGTGAGCACACCTGGGCAAGGTGAGTCTCCTTGGAAGCTGCTGTAGAATTGAGTTTCCATTGTTTAACGTGTCCCAGGGGAAACGTGTGCTGGAGCTGAGGTGTTTCTGTGTGACAAATACAATTCAGCCCAACATTATTCACAGCTTTGTCAACACTTCTCCCAAGTGTTTGAAGAAGTTATTTAAGTACTCCAGGAGTTGAAAAAAAATGTTTATTTGAAACATAATGGATGTGTGGAGAAGAAAATCAAAAGTAGTGTAGATGACATTTTTTTTTTTTTTATTGCTATGGAATGAATAATGTTTTAATCCTTTGCACAGGAGAACGGGTGAGGGAACAACATAAATCTCTCAAAGGTCACAGGTGGTGCTTTGTCTTCATAATAAAAAAGTTGAGCTTCACAGTTTATAAAGAGACTCCTTTTTTCTGTTTTTTTTTTCTGCTGCCTATTATAAGACCTACAGGCTTATTACTTTCCTCTTAGCATTATTTAAGCAGGCCAGAAAACCATTTTCTTAGTCAGCTTTAAACATATTGAACTGTTTTGTGGCTCCTGCCTTCGGAATAATGAAGTTTTCAGCAGCAGTAATATCAATACCTCTGCAATAGTTTCTTTTGTTTGTCTGGAACAAAAGAAACCAACAAAAACAGAGAAAAAACCCCAAAAGTTTGTCTGTTTCTTAAAATACAAGTATTGAAGTCATCAGCTACAGGTGCTCTAATTAATGAAATAAAGAAAAATTGATGAAGAAATGGCAGTGTCCAGGACACCAGTTGTTTGAAAATGCTTGACAACATTGCAGTGGTTCCTGATTAAATGGAAAACAAAATCCTAGAGAGAAAATACAGAGTTTCGGCCCCAAAACACCATGGAAAAATGTGTGCAGTAAGTCAAAGTTGTGAAGTGAGGCCATAAATTTCCTTGACTTTTCTGGCAGGGAAAAACACCAAAAAAGTATTTAGAAAGTAAATATGAGGGTTTTTTGGTGTTTTTTTTGTTTTGTTTTTTTTTTT
>VXBU01016313.1:96116-112312 GCA_013400315.1 Bombycilla garrulus
TTTTTGTTTTTTTTTTTAATTTAGAGTGAAGAAGTGAAGAGATTCATCAAATATGTGAGAATTAGCTTTTTACCTAAGTTACTGGTAACATTCCAAAATGTCAAACATTTGTATTTATCAAACCTGTAATTCTAAATTGGGGTGAAGTACATCTCAAGACGTAATTTCAACTTGCTGAAAATAATTTGGCGGTGGGCATAATTTTGGAGTCTTCTTCAATGCTCTGTGCACTTTGGCAGCATCAAAGGCTGAAATTTTGCCTTTTAATTCAGGCTCTGAAGAGCTGCCGTTGAGTTAATAAATGGTATTTCCCATAAAGAAGCCTCTCTCCACTTGGAAATATTATTTAATATGTTCTGGTGATTAAGCTACTCATGTTTGATGCTTTTGAGGGTTCAACAATGAGTGGTTTGGTTGAGAGGGCATAACTGGGAAGGCTATATTTACTAAAACCTCTATTAAGTCGCTGAATCCAAAAGAACATAATATATAAAAATAACATTATATATATATATATAAAGGGGAAAGATGTAAATATTCAATTATACTAACTTATATTGTTTGCTTCCAGTGAAGTTCTTCCTCTCCAACACTCTTGACAACAATAAATCATTAAAAATTACCAGATTTTCTATTTTCACTTGGAGCAAGGAACATGGGGACTTGGGCTATTCAGCAAACAGCCAAGTGGGCATTAACGGGATATAAGTTCGAGTGAGAAATTTATTTACGGAGGTATTCAAAGCCCTGGTTTAAACCCTGAGGCACTCCAGAGCTGGAAGAACCTTCTAGGCTTGCAGAACACAACCAGCTGTTTATTTCAGCCCCATAAAACAGCGCTTTTTCTTTCTCTTTCCTTTTTCCTCCTGGCTTTTATAACCTAAGCGCTTTACTGTGTTACAAAGCCAGGTTCATTTGTAGTAAAACACCCACTTGACATTTGTAAGACTCTTGCCACTGATTTCCTGGGAACAAGGTTGATTTCCAAGCACTTTTATCAGCAGAACATAGGCTGTAAAGCCCCAATAATTTTAGAAAGCTCCTTAAGTAACTGGTTTAAATTGCTACTAAATTCTTTAGATAAGAGTTTGTTTTACAGGGAAATTTGTAATGCACTACTGAATTCAAGACCATCAACCTCAACTAGATTTTCCAAACAAAAGTTATGTATACATTCTGTTCCAAGAATTTTGAGAACTCACCTTTCATTTTGCTTCTGCATCTCTATTTCTAAGTCTTTTCAGATTTGCTTTTTAAACAGAAGGACTTTGTCAACACTGTTTTTTTAGTAATAAATTTTCTTCCTCAGAGGTACATCTCTGCATGAAATACTTTGCCTGGAAGGAACTGTACTCCTGACTGAAGCTTATTACAGTGTCAATAGTCAAAGAAAGAGTAAACAAGTGAAAAAAATGAGCAATTAACTCTATTATGCCATCCTTCATTTATAATTTTTAATTTTTTTTCCATTGAAATGGTTGTAGACCCCTACTGGTTTCCATTTATTATCTCAAAAAAATTTTCAGCTGGTTCCCATTGACTAAAACTTGAATTTCACAATTAAACTCAGTGAAATATGAAGATCCTGAGCAGCCTTTTTTCAGAAGTGATGAAGACATTTGCAATACAGGGAAACTCTGCATTACTGTTGATGTAGCCTTTTAATATTAATCCAGATCTGCTCAGACATTAGAAACAGATAATTGTGAGGAAAATGTTGGCTTATTAAAGATGCATTTGAAAGTATGTTTGAATTTAGAAATTTAAGATCTACTGTCCTGTTCCCATGGAACCATAGGATTGTATAGGTTGGAAAAGACCTCCAAGATCATTCAGCCCCAGCTTTGAATACCATGATGCCCACTGAACAGATCAAACCAGAAAACTGAATAGCCATTTACACACAGGACAAAGGTTCCCAAATAGTTTTAATATTCTACTGCCTGCCTGGCTGCCACTGAACAAATTCAAACCTCAAAAAGAAAACTGCAAGAAGGAAATCAAAACCAATAATAAAAGCCCCCTTCCTAATTCAGAAGAACATCAATAAACAGATGAAGTAGCTCTGTTGCTTTTAAGAGCTCAGCAAAGGAAGTTTCAGCCAAGGAAATGCATTGGAAATTAGGAATTTGCATGAAGTTCCCTGTGTGCAAAACAAAACATCCCAGCTGAAACACTACTAACAGAGTCTGAAAACTCTGCCTTCAGAATCTTGGGAGAGATGAGACCTTCCCCACAGCCTCCCTTTCAGGGGAGCACTGGCACACCACTCAAACAACCAGAACAGCAAACAGCTTCTGGGAACACGTCCTTTCACTCTTCTAAAACAAACTCACTGAAAGCAAACACAAGCACTTATGCATCTCCAAAGATACATCCTGCTGGGAAAATATGAAGGAAAAACAAAATGAACACCAACGCCTCCTGCAGAAAAACCCTGACTCACACATTTCCACAGCATCACAGAGAAAGCCCAGTTTCACTTTTGAAATGTTAAGAGGGTTGTTTTTGTTTTTTTTTTCAAACAGAGTTAAAAGAGGCTGAAACACTGAGCCAGCAGTGGTCCCACGTGGAAGTGTTGTCACTAAATATGGCTTCAAGGGGGTGTCCAGAGCAGAGAACTTAAAGGCTTAATGGCCACCATGCTTTAAAATTCACCACCACTAACTGTCTTAATTTCTTGGGGGTGTTTTGAAAGCTGAACCTGAGCAAGTGATGGAGCAGCATCACTTCTTTCAGGGGACTGAGCTGTCCTCAAGTGACTCAGAGCAGTGGAGCAGAGCTGAAGCAGGGACCTGTCTCCTGCAAAAAGCAGCACCAAAGCAAAAGGCAGTGAATATCTGCCTGCCTTGCACCAAGGCATGAGCACACTGAAACAGTGCAGCTGGCAGCGATACAAAATGCCTTGAGGAACACTTTTTGTGAGAAGAAGACACTCTGAGTGTAACTCTGTACATTTACATAAATATGTGCAACCACAAAGGGGTCAGCAGAGACCCGTGGCACAGTTGCACAGAAAGAGCAAGGGAAAACACTTGGAAAGAGTAGAATCAGCAAGATAAAAACAGAGAATTGAGAAGCAGGAGAGCTGTGTGCTGGGACCAGGTGATTCTACAGAATAAGCAAGAAAGGAGCCTGGTGAAACCATAAAAAGTCCTGGTCTCGAAAATAATTTAAACTCTGTCAAGAGCAGATGAAATTATTCCCTTTTCTTCTGGGAGAAGGGCATGAAACACCAGCAATAGGAAAGGAACTCTGGAGAGGAAACAGGACTTTGATTCCTGCTCCTTCTCTCCAGCTGACTCTGCCAAAGGTATTTTGGCAATATCTTCTGCTGGGACAGAACTCTCCAAACTGATGTCAAAATTTGCTGCTTTCTTGTCATTTGTCCTGTTCACATGTTTTATTGGTTGGTATTGCTCAAGGCCAGGTTGGGTGGGGCTTGCAGCAACCCAGGAAGGTGGAAGGTGTCCCTGCCCATGGAAAAGGGACTGGATGGGCTTTAAGGACCCTTCTAACCCAAACCAGTGTGAGATTGAGATTCTGTCACTGGTGTAGCCTTTACTAAAAACACACCTGAAACAGCTGCAAAAAGGCTCTTCTTGCACCCCATCCCTTCTGGAATTTCTCCTCCTGCCAGCACTGTAAGTCACACCACAGCCACAGAGGAGATCGTGCCACACTCCCCACACCTAGTGAGGTGTTCCCACAGCTCCTCCTGCTCCACATGGCAGAGGAGGAATTACTGCAGAGCCATTGGCTTTTGGCTTCCTCTTCAGAGAGGATGTGCAGCACAGATTGCTCCTTCGGAAAACCAAGCAAGATGCTCCAACAATTTATACAATTTATAAATGAATACAATTTCTTTATGCAATTTATAAAACTCCAGAAAGACACCTCTCTCTCAGGCAAGCAGAGTGATACCTGTGTTCAAAGAAAGCACTTATCATATAAAGATAAATTTTCACTCAATTGATCCCAAGTGCCCAAGCCAGAAAAGACAGAAAGTGAACTGGCCTCAGGCAACCACGAGTCCCTTGGTTTACCTTTGCAGCCACCACAGGGAAATCACTCTTGTATTTTAGAAATGTAAAAATATTGCATTTGGATTAAATAAATTGTCCTGACAGCATAAGACAAATCATGTTTGTTTGGCCCATGTAATCAGGACAGTGAGAAATGAGCTATTTACACTGATAATCTCAGGCTGTTATCAGTAAGATTAATTTGTCTGCAGAGACATTCCCAGGTGACCCCAAGATCCTGCACTATATTTATGCTACACTTTGGAAATTTATGAATTAAGAGCGTTAAGAAGAACACTGCAAACACTTCTAGATTCATCAGAACAAAAGAAGATAACAAAAACAAAACTTAAGGGTTTTATTATAATTTTTTCCCTACAGTCCAAAGTTAACTCTGGGAATTTGGCTCAGATCTGTGAATTGGAGAAGCATTTCCCTGGATCTTAGTGCAGTTTTCCGTTCAGCAGCCTCCCCATGAAATGCTGTTATTAGCATTCCCAGAAAAGCCTCCAGAGCAGAACCAGGCTCAAGAATGCATTTATCAGCTGATACAATAACAGTAAATTTATTGCCCTGAGGAGGCAGATCTTGTAGACTATATATATATATATTTTTGGACACTGACTTCTGGATTATTTGATAATCACTTTACTTGTTGGCCTTACGAGACACAGAGAACGACTGCAGCCGTTTACTGACTGTTTGCCTCCACTTTTCTTGCTGTCATTTCAAGACTTCGAGCATTTGCTCTGGGCTAATTGGCTAATGCTTGCTCAAACTGACTCTTGCTTTAAATCCCCTCCCAAAGGAGGAACTCAGGGCAGCTGTTAGAGAAATGATGCTGCTGGTTTTATTTTCTACAGGATTCTCACAAGATTTCTTTGTCCTTCTTGCCCCCCCTTTCCTTCTCTTGCTGATGCTGTTTCTGCGCCTCAGAACACCCAGCCTTAGTGGATGAGGTCAGCATGTGTGCAGATCACTGCTCCAGACGGAGAATTAAACTGTTCAGTGAATCCTGCAAAGCTGCACAATATTTCACTCGGGTCTCATTGGAATGAAAGACAATAATCCTGGGATTGGAGTATTAGTAATGCAATGTTCCCATAGGAGCTCCTGGTTTTCTCAGGACGTTATGGAACACAACTGTGGTTACAGAATGCTCCATGTTGATCAACAAAACCTGACAATACTTTTTATGGCAATGTTTTCTAGCTCCCCACAGGAGGTATAGGTGTCCCTCATTTGTTTTTCTCCTATTTCTCAATATAAGCAAAATTATAAGAGCAGAGAAAAAAAAAAAAAAAACAAAAACAAAAACAAAAAAAAAAAAAACCAAAAAAAAACAAAAAAAAATCCTTGCTTTCTGTTGTCCACAGAATCTCAGAAGGGTTTGGGTTGGGAGGGACCTTAAAGCCCATCCAGTGCCACCCCTGCCATGGGCAGGGACACCTCCCACTGTCCCAGGCTGCTCCAGGCCCCATCCAGCCTGGCCTTGAACACTGCCTGGGGCAGCCACAGCTTCTCTGGGCACCCTGTGCCAGGGCCTCACCACCCTCTCAGGGAACAATTCCTCACCAATATCCCACCTGACCCTGCCCTCTGTGGAATCAATTCCCTGTGCCCTGTCACTACAAGCATAGGTGTCATTTTGAGGGAGAGGTTCTTTGCTTCCTCTTGGTATTGAGTTTTTTTCTTGGTAGTCATTTCCCCTCCAAAAATTTGCTCTGAGTCTTCACATATGCAAAAAGTAACCAAAAATAAAAGTTCCCCCACTAGAGCTCATGCACGTCTGGGCTACTACTGGAAATCCTACTATTGGTAAATTCAGGTGGGAAAATACAGGAGAGAGTTTCTCAAGAAGGTCTAGGTCATACAAATATTTGGGATCATCGGTGTGGCCTTTTATCTAACACCACATTTCAGCATGGTAAGAGATGTCCTTCAGCCAACATGGGAAGAGGAAGCAGATAATCAGAATTTTGGGGTATTTGCCAAAAGGCCCTTCCTTTACCACTATTGAGTTCCTTTAAAGCTTACTCCAAGTCTCCAACTGGCAATATATACTAAGGAAATAATATTTAGAAACCTCTAACAGAATGAAAACACACTGTTAGAACATTTTCACTATAAATACACCCTCCTGTTTGATGAGGTGATTTCTGCTTTGTGGGACCTTTAATTTATCTGCTCTAGGTGACAATTATCAAGCAGAAATTGTAGCTATTATTCCTTTAATCTAATAAGCTATGGTCTAGTTTACTTCCAGATGTGTCCTATTGACTGAAAAAGAAAATTCTAATAATTCACAGTTTCTCTGGGATCAGTGTGTCATAATTTGATTAATTCCCTCCTCATCTTCTTCTTGCTTTCAAATGTTATAAATCAGCCTAATCAAATTATTGTCACTTTCTCCATACAGGCAGAAAAAAAAGACAGATTGTCTTTGCTGTCAGCAGTTGGCAGAAGTCTGAAATACGAAGTTTGTTAAAACATATGAACAAGCAAAAAGGACAGACTCAAAAAAACTGTAGATTCCTTCCAGTGCTCCATAAACAGGGTATATATAAATCATTCATACAATTTCATCTCCCTCTTATGCTCTGTTTTACTTAAATGCAGGAGTTTTGAATCAAATTTATCATTGTAAATAACCAGAGTGAGGAGGGGGAAGAAGAGGAGATTTCTCCAAAAGCAGTGATTCATGAGGGAAACTTTGATTTTGCTTGATATGTCTTGTCTGAATCTTTTTTAAATTGCTCAGCCTGGAGGCTGTATTTTATTTTTGTTTGTTATCCAGCACTCGTCTGGAACAGCCCATAGTGCTGCAGTGGAGGAAACGTGGAAGGCCAGCATTCCTCCAAAATCAAAGCCATATTTCCTTGGGAAACGATTCTCCTTGGAAGTGCCTCTGGCTCCCATAATATTCCACATGCAAATTTTTGCTAAGAATTACATCTTTCCTCATTTTATAACCTCAAGCTACTCTAGTGATTAATCTGGTTAATTTGAGCGTGGAGAACATGCTTAGGTAGAACTTTTGATTTTACTGACTTTTCTAAAAACTTTTCTAAAGAGCAAGTACAACTAATTAAGAATCTTCTTGCTGCCAATATTACATAATGAAACTAAATCACAGAATTATACAGTAACTGGGAATAATCTGATTCTGAGAATGTAATGATTTATTTCCCCCAAAATGAGAGGAGTACTAGGGAATAAGGGATACAAACCTCACCTGAAGTTTTCTAGCTAAAGATTCATTTTAAAAATGACAAAATAAGATTGGAACAGGTTGTACAAATGAGAAGGAAAATAATTTAGTTTTATGTAAGTGTCATTATGTTTGCCTTAAAGCTCACAAAAAGCAAAAATTAGAGGAATTGCAGTTAAGTCTCTAATATCATCAAATTAAAAAAAAAAAACAGACTGAAGCATTGTTCCTGATGAAAGCTCAGGAGTGATGTGTGGTGGGAAACCTTTTCATAGAATGAGAAGAAAGTCTCTGTACATAAGAATAAAATACTACAAACTAACCCAAAACCTGTTGATTCACTTACAGGAGCATCTTTACTTCTCCTTCCTCTAGCTGTAGTTGTTGCACTGGTGTTTCACAGCTCTGGGCAGGCATTAAGAAAACTGTCACACTTGCCAAGCCATTAGACTGTAACACTTTCATTCTCCCATTAAAGCAGAGGAAGATGAGCCTGGACCAGACTGTCCAATACAACTGCTCTAGAAAGGGAAAAATCCAGGTAAAGAGAGTTGATCCCACACAATTCAGCATTAGGGACTCTTCTGTTCTGCTCAGTGACCAAAGGGACCAGAAAGGTGGATTGGATCTCTTCTGGGTTTTGTGATAGCAGGTAAATTCACATTGTCAGTGCAGCACTTTCCAAATTATTTTATCAACAGCTCCTTGTCCTCACCAGACACATCTTCTGCTGTCACTGGTGCAGAATTCCCAATCAATGAAAGAATTCACAGGTATTAGGAGTCCCCCTCTTTTCTTCTTCATGGAGAGAGATGAGAAAGTTTGAGTGAACTTCCCTTGTCAATTTTTCTGCTAAATCACTTCAGAGCTGTATCTGTCTGGATTTCTTCATTGTGAAAGCTCACATACTAAATTCCACAAAAAAAACCAACTGTGTAAGGGATTCCAAAGGTTTGTTCATGTTGAGTAACACCATATTAATTTTTTAATTGAGCTATTCACAGATGCAAATGTTTCACAAAAATGTTCTGAAAAACATCCCCAATAACAGCAGAAAATGCTGGAAAGCAAGCTGGGAAGATCAGGTGAAACTGAACCACTGGCAGCTGAATTCTGTTCCCTGTTGCAAATATTTCCTCCATCACATTCTCCACAAATATACATTTTAAAAGCTTTTTTTTTGGGAAAAAAATTTAAATGAAAAATTAACGATGTGTAACAAGCTTTTCTGAGCCCTGACACTTACAAAGTGAAACCCATCTAGTGTAAGCCAGAGGAAAGGTGACATAGACACAAAATTAAGGCCTACTCATTGAATGAGACTCAGGGTGCCTAATTAATGCTCCACAAAATCAAGGGGAAAACAGCAAAAAAGCACCAATTATTACTGAAATAATGAGACTTCTGTGGGTAAAATGAGAAAGTTCCTTCATGCCAGCCCACAGAACAAAAGGCAGTACGAAGACTTATACTCCTTGGATGAGCTCAGACAGGTGATCATTTCCAGCACATCAATGAAAAACAGTGGAAAACAGCTGTCTCATTTGCAGGCCTTTCAGATGTCAAGCAGCCTCACCACTTCAGTCAGAGATTTCCTTTTCTAATCTTCTTTGTGCTTCACAGGTGGGAGGCACTGCTCCCGAACTTCTATCACCAAGAGAATTAGAGAGGGCTGTGATGGGAGGATTTAAAAGAACGACTGATCAAGCTGATTTCAAGCTCCAAACTTCACTGGATCCATTCACTCAGAAGACACTTCCCACTAACAGTTCAGTGTTAATTAAGATCGGGACTACAAGTACAAAACCAGTAGCTTCCAACCCCATTAATTCTGACCCACGGTATTGTGGAGGTAATGCTGAATTGCTGGTGATAGGAGAGGGAAATAAAACCCAGCAGAAGTAAGTGATGAAAAAAGAAATCAATTGCTTACCTTCAAAGAGCTCCTGAGTGATGGTAACACCCTCCACCCACCAGTTTTATCTATGAGCAGGATGTCAGGTGGTCCGGGTTCGTTAGGATCAGCTGTCCTGGTTGTGTCCCCTCCCAGCTCCTTCTGCACCCCCAGCACCTCACTGGGAGGGTGAGGAGGAGTAAATGCTGTGTGAGCACAGATCGGCAACAACTGGAACATCAGGGTGCTATCAGTGTGTTTTCAGCACTATTTTCAACATCATTCACACAATTTCAGAACACAGCCCCATGCAAGCTGCCGTGGACAAAGGGAGCTCCAGCCCAGCTGAAAGCAATCCCTGGTCAGAGTCCTTGGCGTCTTTCAGTCAGGAGGTCGAGATGGTCATGCTGCAGTATCCTCTGACATGAGGGAGCCACAGTGGCCCCAACTTTCCCTTCTCCCATCTTTCTCATTTCAGTTCTTACTGAAACAATCTCCCCGTTCCCATAGTTCTTCCTCCCTGCCTGGAAAGCAGGATCCCATCTCCTCTAAATAATCCTGATTTATTTTTTTTCCTGCTGTTTTTAGGTGTAAAGGAGGATTCAGTCTATTTGTAATCACTTGTGTTCATATTTTCCTTACTAAAATGAACATACCATGGCCCATTCCAAGTTGTTTGTGAAGATCTCTGTCTCTGGGATGGGGCATAGTCACAGGAACAGATGTCTGGCAATGTCCCCAGTAACATTTTTTTAGTTTATATTAAAATTACAGAGCATGGCCAAAGTTCTAAATCCTTTCTTTTTTTCTCTCTTATGTACAGTGAGCGTATTTTTGTCTGAGAAATCCTCTCAAAACTCGCATCAGAGGTAAGACAAAAATGAATGACAGCCCTAACAAGTTATTGGATGTATTATGTGGTTGCAGCCATTAAATCAGTTCTTCAGCTTTCCTCCCCCGTTACACTGTATAATTTCCCTATTATAATTAAATCTATAACCTGTTTTTGACTTGGCCTGAATGGCCTAGAGATTAAGCAAGACCTACTGGAACCTACAGCTCTCTGTGACCCAGAATACCAATAAAAAAACAACTAAATTAGGTGTATTGAAAATGATGAGGGAATTTCCTCTTGCCTAAGAATTCAGAGGGCGATGACACTAATTTCTCTAACATGAATAAGCCCTAATTTTGTGTATTATAGCTGAAGATGAACAAACAAAACTATCAAACTGAAATTAAACCTTTTCTCTCTACTGTTACAAGGGAGGTAACTGGGATATGAGGCAGGGAAGGATTTTTAATATACTGAAATATCAAATCCTAAATAATGAAAGAAGAAGAAACCTCTACCAGTTATTATTTTTCTCTCGTTTACCCTTTTTATCTCATTTAAGCTGATTTAGTACACCCTACACTGAGAGATTCCCTGCTCTCCATCTGCTCTGTTCTTCTGATTTGTTCCTTTTTTCACCCCCAGGAATTTAATTCCCACCACGAGCTCACAAAGCAAAACCTCACAAACATTTTCACCAAATGAAAAACTAAGTAAACAAATTCATGAAGGCCACAATACCTTGAATCCATGGATAAGTAAGAGATCTTTATAAAGTCATGTTTCCTCTGTAGCTTCTTAAAGTAAAAACTTTCTGAGAGAACAAACAAAATTGTGTGATTGTCACATCCCCACGTGTTTAGCAGAACTGAAGGATATTTAGCTGATGCAGATGGTTTGAAAAGGGAATGTTTAAATTAGGTGCAGATTTGAGTCTGACAGGGAACAAATATAAAATATGGGAGTTGAAAGTACGTGGACATACACGGAAATACACAAATTGCTGCAGGCAGGAGAGCGGCTGCAGGGATGCTCAATGTAAAATATAAAATCAGAGACTGGTTTGGGTTGGAAGGAGCTTAAAGATTATCTTGTTCCACCCCCTGCCAAGGGCAGGGACACTTTCCACTATCCCAGGCTGCTCCAAGCCCTGTTCAGCCTGGCCTTGGACATTTCCAGGGATCCAGGGGCAGCCACAGCTTCTCTGGACACCCTGTGCCAGGGCCTGCCCAACCTCACAGGAAAGAATTACGGCACTGCAAACATATTTTATCCACTTTTCTTAAAGCCTCTGTAAGAACTGCTGCAAGCTTTTGCTCCAGTAGGTAATATTTTCACTTCAACCAACAGAGATCTGGGAAATGAAATAAAGCATCAATGTAGTTTGTTCCTGAAACAGCCACAAAATTGTCATATTTCTAACTTGACAGAAACTGCACTTTCTAGTCTATAGACTATTTCAGTCTTTCAAAAACTTTCTTCAATTTAGGAGAAACATTTGTGGCAAAGGAGTTCTCAGGAACTGCACATTTGAAGTAGTGATGAGTAATCTTCGACATTTGGACTCAGAGCTCTAAAAACTCCCTTTTCCTGAAGGGAGCCAGGAGTGGGGAAAGGACGGCTCAATGAAAATGTCAGAGGCTGTGTTCTCCTGGAGGCCTGTCTGAATGCTGACAAAGTTCTTTTCCAATTTCCTTTAAAATGGATTTAGGAAACGTTTATTAGTTCTTCCTGAAGTGCCTGTAATTACTTTGTCTGTGCTGCTCAGTCTAGGCCTGCAGGCTGCTTTGCACAGACATCTCTTGTCCTCCTGTACCGTGTGCTCTGACAGGAGATATTAACTCTCCAATACAGAAAAAGTTCAGATGTAATTTGTGATCCTAATCCATGCAAAGTTGCTGTAGCAGATATTGAGAATTCCTTCAGAGCAGATTTCACAAGAGTAGTAATGGATGTTTAGAGTTAATACAGCTTTACTAAAATTTTATTTCTATCACAGAATCATTTAGATTTGAGATCATTGAGTCCCAGCTGTGGCCTATCCCCATCTTGTCACCAGCCCAGAGCTCTGAGTGCCACGTCCAGGCCATCCTTGCACACCTCCAGGGATGGGGAATCCAGCACCTCCCTCCTTCCAATGTTTATCAGCCCATTCCATGGAAAAATTCCTCCTGGTGTCCTCCCCTGGCACAGCCTTGGGCCATTTCCTCTCATCTCCTCTCTTGTTCCCTGGGAGCAGAGCCCCACCCAGCTCCAAAATCCTTGGGGCCCAGGTTCTGGTCACTTTGTAAATCCCGTGGAAGAGCCCTTAAAGCAAACATCCCCTTCAGTAGTGAGGGTTTTATGGAGTATGGGAACACTGGTTTTTGAAGCAGCTCTTCATCATTCCCATTTAGCCATTCAGTCCATTTTCTTTAAGTCTGGGAACACACAAGAATTCCGTTTCTTTTTAGAAAAATTCCTAACCAGAAGGTGCTTTCCAGAGGGATTTCTTAGGCAATAACTGGAATTCAATCCCCAGGATCAAGTTAGAGCCAGTCTAACCCCAAATCCTCCAAATTCTGAGTGTCTATCTCTGCCCTGCTGTTCAGATCTGTTCCTGATGCAGTGTTTGGTAAGACAGACACAGCTGTACATCCAAAGTGAGGATTCATGAGGTGCAGAAATATTTCTGCGCCAGCCTGAAATAAAACTACACCAGAAGGTTCATGGGGGGAAACCCCATCTGGCCTTGAGAAATTTTATCAGCATTTTTCCAGTCTCCCTGTTAAACAGCCACAGGCCAATTTTAGGAGTAATGTCTGTAATGGGATTGATTTCCCTGGTGATTTTGGGCTCTTCCATTTCTTTCCATGTCTATAGGAACTATTCAGGAAATCTTCTTTTCAGGGAAAAACCTCATTTGTTGTCATTCATCAGCTTCATTCCAAATATTCATATGTTTTAGAACTCTTTAAGCTTCTGATTTGCATAATTAATATAAGAAAATTCTCCATAAAATGTTATATTATAATAAGTTCTCTTAGACACAAAAGGTATTACGAGAAATTTTCGACTTCGAGTTCTGGGCTCTGTTAATTTTCTGTCAGCAAATAAAAGCATTTTCCAGTGACATATTTAATCAATATCCTACAATACTCTTTTGAGCTGTCATTTATAAGTTTGTCACAAATTATCTCTGTGAAATGGCCCTGGAGATTGCAGAGCAGGTATTTTTACTGCTGTATCTACAGACCAATATCCTGAGAGAATAACCCAGAACAGCCACAAGTTTTAAGATTTACTTTGTGAATTTATTTAGTGAGCTTACTTAGTGGTTTCTTTCATTGTTATTCTTGATATAAAAATGGATATTCTTTCTGGACACTGAGCATTAATTTATTTAAAAATATAATGAATGTCAGGATATTTATTCCCCTTGTGATTTTATTAAGTAGCTCCAACTTTCAGTTGGAGATCCAACCTGCATTGATTAGAACAAATAGGAGTTTTCTAAAGTAAACGCTGCTTGAAAATTACTATTTCATTGTTCTGGATCTGTTTAATTGACATAAATAAGATAATGCATAGTCAAAGAATACAGCTTCAATTCTTCTTGATCACCCTAAGAAAAAAACAAATTGCTGAAAGCATACAAAACTTTGCAATATTTTCATTTTCTATTCCACAATAACCCTGAGTGATTTTCCGGAATGAAACTTGAAAGCACAGTGTTGATAATGTTTCAGAAATGAGGCTTTCCCAGCATTATTAAATTGGAAACAAAAGTAAAAAGTATTTCAGCAGAGATCAGCTTTTCCATGGTTTTTGAACATATTTCTACCTTAAGTATTCTTGAGCAGGGATTCAATGAAGCAGTACCATTTTTTCTATTTTTCTTCTAATTTTCTCCTCCTGCCTATTCCCAGCCTCTTGTCCACACTCCTCTAATTACTGAGGCAGTCTGACAGCTAAAGGAAAGGCAGAATATCAAGAGGTTATTTTGGCTGTGAGGCTGCAGGATAAATATGATAAGAGAGGATAAAAAGAAGTGAGACCTCAGAGAATGGAGTTTATTGTCTTCTCTCAAGGCACTCCCAGGAAAACACTGGAAGCACAGTTTACAAACCAGGCAACCAGAGCAGCCGTTCCCTGGTTTGCCGTTTGGTTTGGAACTGATTTCTGCACATCTCAGCCTAAGTACTTTAGAGAAGAAATGTTATTCTTTTTCATAAGCCAAGTTTAAAGCTTTTTTTTTTATGGGGCAATTTCCCACTGAAATAAAACTTACCTAAAATCATCCATATAAACTTTGAAATACCTCAGTAATTGAAATTTATATGTTTACTTGACTGACGTGGCTTAAAAATCATTAATCCATTACCTATTCCCCAAAGAAAGGTGCTGCAATAGAGCAGTTGGAATTTGGGGCCATTTTTTTTTAAACAAAAAATATTTTAAAGACATTTGAGGCTCCAGAAATGCACTGGCTCAAGGATCAGCATGTCCTGTTGCCTCAGAATAATTAAAGAAAACATTCTCTAGGAAGGAAAGGTCAAAATGCACAGATTATTGTTGTATGCTCCTGAGCTGATTTTTGATAGTTTAGGAAATTGAGGAAGATTTTTTTTGTGCATAAACATCAGTTCTGTAGATTAGAAAACATTAAAAGGAAGTGTTTTATATCATCTAATTTTCAATCTGCATCTGGATGCTCCTTAAATTTATTTAATAAGGGTCTGTTTCATCAAGAATTTCCAGACTGATTTTTATTCCTTCTCAATTATAACATAAGAGGCCAATTATAAACAGGCTTGTGTGTCATAATCATTACATCTTTCCAGTGGAGTGGTAGGAAATTACGTGGATTTAGAGGCTCCCAGAGGAATACACTGCTGTCAAACAACAATTGACTGCCAGAGCAGTAACCTAATTCCATTATTGGCAGAAGGGATAATGTGGAATTTCATTTTATCCAATTCCATAGCCTTAAATTCCCATTCCTTGGCTCAGAGTGGCCAAAGGAAACTTCTTGGTGCAGGAGGCTCTAGGAACTTGCTCCACGTAGGAACTATGCATGAATTTTCCTCCTGCACTGCAAATCATTTTTACAGCAATTTCTGCAGCTCCAAGGATGACATGGACAGTTTCCTAACGCTTATCCTCTTCCAAACAGTCAGAATTTCAGTTTACAAAAGATCCCTCAGGGAGAAAAAAACTATTGTTTAAGAAAAAATGATATTATGTGCAAAGTGAAAGTCAAAAATCAATAGAAAGTCCTAAGTATAAGGAATGGAAAATTATAGTGAGGGAGGAAAAAAGCCTTCCTTTGATCAGGGAGGCCATTTAAAATAATATGGCCTACAGTTATTTTTAATGAAGTTTAAAAGCATAAATGAGGCTTAGCATTATAGAAAGTAAAAGATTAGCACTGGAATAAGTCATGTATTTTCTTTAAGTTAAGGCATAAAATTCTTTGAAATGTCTGTGGCATCGTTAGGATTTGTAATATAGGGCAGGTTTTGCACTGCTGGTAAAGGAAAATCAGAAGTGTTCCCATCAGTTTTAAAATTAGAGTGCATTTCTAATTCTCACATTTCTATTTTTAAAGAAAACTGCCAAAATAATTTTATTTTCAAGTATTACAGGAAGCTTAAAAATTAATTATGGAGGCCAAAGTATTAAAAGAGAAAATAATCAAGTCCAAATGAACTTTTAATACTCAGCACATCAATTATTGTCTTTGCCCAATAATTAAAATAGAGTTCATGAAAAAAATCTGACCCAGCTTCATTTCAGATGGTTTCAAAATTGAGGGAGTCTTTTGTATTTATTTTATAGAAAATAGAAAATTGTTATTTCCAAAGCATTTAAAGGACATTTTAATTTGCACAAAAAACCCCAAAAGCAAATATGAACATGTAAACAGTGCCAGGGTATGAAAAAGCCCCAGTTCCGGCTTTGGTCCTGAGAAGACCATAGAAATTTTTTGTGACATAGCTGAGTGGCCACAGCGGGATTCTGGCAAAGGTTGGGCTTGATGGAGTTCTTTTCCATCCTCAATGACTCTGTGATTCCAGGGTGTCTTGGTTTTGAAAGACAGGTGCCTGCCCAGGAAGGCAGGAGCTTCTCTTGGAATAGAAAATGTAAACCCTCTCCCTCCAAATTATTAAAAGGGGCTCTCAGGCAAAGATGTGAGGATAAGAATAACAGTTCTTTAATATGTATAAACAAAATAAACTAAAACAAACA
>VXBU01016313.1:112540-134549 GCA_013400315.1 Bombycilla garrulus
AATTTTAACAGTTCATGAAGATGGAGATAGAATACAGACCTTCTGCAATATGTTACATTGTAACCTAGGACACAGGGATAAACAAAAGTAGGTGACTGTAAAATATTCTTTCTAATATAAACCATACAGATATATACCTATATATAAAATAATACATATAAACCGTATATATTTAATATAAACCATATTTGTGGCGCTCAAACTGTTGTGTTTTCCAAATTAGTCTCCATTTAGTCTCACCTGAGGATTATGTAAATGAGATTGGTGAACCAAAATATGCCATGGATTCTTAAAATGCTCACACTGATCAGTGGCAGAGATGAAAACTCTTCAGAGGAATTGCAAAATGCACTTGAGCTTAAGTTTTTTTTTGGCTGAAGTGGAAAGCCATCCAGAATTAGGGGAGATGGTAATTTCTCTGCTGTTCATACTTCCAGTCTCATTTCTTGCAATAAATTCTTTATATGAGCATTTACTAATTAAAAAACCCCAAATAAACAAAACTAAGGGACCTTTAGATCTTTAGTATTCCATTTTTTTTCCCCTTTCCTTCAAAGTAAAACCCTCACTTAGTCACAAATATCTCTACAAGTCCATACCAGGGTTAAGGCTGCAGCACAGAAAACTCACAGGTCTGTGGAAATGCTCCTTGAATTCAACTGAAAAATTCATCTAATTCCTAATTTAGCAATAGAGTCTCCTGGGATTTAGAGGGAAGGTGAATATTCCCAATAAATGCCGTGTGGCACAAGTGTGGGGGACCCTGGAACAGGAGTTTTGGGAGTAATGTAAATGTCCACAGCTTCCCCCATCCTCATAGTTTCCATATTTAAATCAATTTAAGTCTTTTCTTGGTTCCTGTCTCCGTAGCCTACAAATGTTTCTTCAGAACATAAGGAGCCACCTTCTGATATTTGTTGGCTGCTTCCCGAAAGAAGTTTTGCTTCACTTGGCACTTTCTCAGCCTGTTCTAATGATTTTAAAGCATACCTATATTTTAGAAAATGGATTCTAGCAGGCAAAATATGTTATTTCAATTCTTCCCAGACTCCAGTAATGTTATATTTAAGCTGTTAAAGCAAATGGCAAATTTTCATTTTTAAAATAAGGCAAAACACAGCTTTTTATGAGTCTAACCCTATTTCACTGTCAGCTATGTATAAAAAAAGCAGAAAAAAACATTTTAGAGATCATTGGTTTGTCTTCTCATCCCAGCCTGGCTCTTTTTGCAGTGTCTTTAAAAATACTGATGTGAGAGTTAAACTACTCAAGAGCTGAAAACATAAATTAAGGTAAAATCCTCATTTAAGGATCAGCAAAACTTCTTCATTTACTTAAAAGCACGTGATGTGGAAATGAAAAACAAAATCTTAAATTCAATGGGATGTGAAATGAAAGACAAATTGAATTAAAATGTAATAAATTCCCACTTACACCACTCCAAACAAGGCTTTTGCTTTTTCTTCCTTTGGAATTCTGTTGCTCTGGTGACACGAGGAACATCTGTAGGGTCGCAGCCAAGTTTAGATATAGACAGGACCTGGAGGAATCCCCTGAGCAAATCCTGTGGGTCCAGTTCCATGGGATTGGTTTGTCCTAGCTCATTAGCCCTTTTCCAAACATTTTTTGCTTTCAAAGATTGAATAAACTGGGATTGCTCAACATAGATGGATTAAAAAAAAAAAAACAAAACACCAAAAACAAACAAAACCAAATACCCAAACAAACAAATATAAACCAAACAAAACCTAAACCAAAACAAAAAAAACCCAAAACAAACAAAATGGAAACAAAACTCTGGAATCTTCAAGCACATAAGTTTGTATAAAAAGGAGAGGAATGGCTTAGTGTGAATATGGAAATAATGGTGAACTAGGAGAGATTCTGGGAACTGGAGAACTGTCTCTAAGCTAAAGTTGACCAAGGGTCACTGTGTAAAAAGAATCACTTTGTGCATTCCCTGCAACCCGGGATCTGATTCCCAAGTCTCATTTCACTCATTCTTTTCACATAGAAGTTTCACTAAAAAGTGACATCCTGAAATGCCTTTAGCATGGCACAGCACAGCAGGCAGGAAACTGCATTTATTTACAGATTACTGCAGCACTGATGCTTTGATTGGAAAGGAAATTCCTGTATCCACTTAGGAATTGTTCTGAATAAAAGCCCAGTGATACATTATCTAGAGCTACGAGTTCCTTAAAAAAAGTCTCCATTCAGAAACATCCTTTTTTCATGTCACTTCATATTAAACCAGAAGAACTACTTGAATTGCAGATGTTTTCTACCTTTCAGCTCAGAGAGCAGAATTCTTTCTCAGTGCTGAGAAGTCAAACATGCAGGATAAAGCCATGGAATTATGAGCATTGTCCCTGGCGGTACCCAGCTGGTAAATGCAGGTGTAACACAGAAGAGCAGCTGCCCTCTGAACCCATTCCAGCTGGTGAAACCTGGCCATGGCTGGATTTATGCAGAGCTGTGGGACGTTATTTCTACAATGAGCAGGAGGAGGCTTTTAATTCCTCTTCCATATTACACCCTTTCCTCAGCCAGAACAGGAGTTAAAGAGTCCAATTATTAATCTGACAGCTTTTGTCTGATGTTTTTTCAGCCTTAATAAAGCACTCTCAGTGTACACTGGATGTTCTCTGATTTAATTCCATGCAAACATTTTCCACAAAAAGCACTGACTTTAATAATGTGTTTTCTCTCAGTGTTGTAGAGTTCGGTGTCCAGAGAGCCTGCAGGGTCTTCCTGCCTTCAATGTGCTGCTCCTCAGGGGACTGGGAACTACTGGTGGCTGTTCCTGGGGAATCCAAGCTTTGTACATAATCGTGTTGTAACACTAAATTCCTAACTGTAACAACAAATTACTAATTTTGACACTAATTTGCTAATTGTTAAATGTATAAAGCATGATGAGGTTCATCTCCCCTTGATTTTCAAATTCAAAGTTATTTCCTCCCCAAATCTTCCTTCTATTTTGACCTAAATTACCTGGCTTAGTTGTTTAAGCAAAATTCAGAATTCAGCTGCTTTTAAATTTCATTTTGGACCAGATTTCTGAATTAAAGTGTGTTTTTGTTTTCTCTATAAATATAATACACATTGGATGAGATTTGAACCATCTGTCCCAGCGCTTTAAAATTTGACATCAGCGTCCTGAAAATGGGTTCTGCCTTGGAATATAAAGATCCTCGAATGGAGGAAGGCTCAGGAGGAAGGCTCAGGGACAGTTTTCAGTACAACTTGGAGACTTCTCTACAGTGGGACACAGAGGGAAGCCACCAGATGTTCAGCTGTTCTTGAGACAGGCCGTAAAATGAGCAGGTGTTAAGAGCAGGATGAAAAGCCAGGAACTCAAAATTAATTCTGCACCATTTTATTCCCAGAGACACCTGCAATTAAACAAAAGGTGGAACCACCATCAATCCCAGAAAAAGCAGAGCTGCAAATCCACTCAGTTTATTTGTAATATTTGTGCAAACAAAGAGCTTGGGGGGAACATTCAAGAGTAGAACTCTTGTAGAGGAATGTTCAGCTTTGGGAGTCTGGTTACAAGTCTGCCAGAATTTGAGGTGATTTTCCATCAGTCTCTTTTTCAAAGGTTCTACAAATCCTTTTTGGAGAACTTTTCCCTAAGGCTTTGTTTTCCAATAATCACTATTTAACATATGGAATCATTCTGTCTCAAGAAGTGTGTTCTAAACAACATCCTCTCAGGGTAAATACAACTATCAACAGAAATTCTTCTCTCAAATTATCCAGCCTAAAAGCTTTTAATTTTAAATGCCAAAGATCGCAAGGAAAACTCCAGCATTTTCTAAAATAATTAATCTGTTGGGTCATATTTTATTCCTCAGGATCAAATAAATCTCCTGCCAAACACAGAAAATCACCTCCCTAGTGTGTCTCTGCTTTTATTCCAGGATCAGAGTTGTTTCTACATAGAATAATTATTCCTGTCTGTTAATTAGGAATAGGTTCTACACCACACAACTGTATAAAGCTAAAGTAGACCTAGAGCTGGTTTCAGCCCTAGATGTGTTTGAAGCAAAAGAAATCAGGAAGCTGGAAGATGAAACAGGAGATCTTCAGTCTAAATTCATTAAGAAGAGCAGTTCTCCCGTACATGGCACTAGAGAAAGGCAATCTAAGATTAAGCTGAGTGTGTTTTAGGAAGATGGGGCAACATTCCAGCTGCCTTCCCAGGAATATCCACTGCCAGGGAATCCTGGTGGGGCTGGGCTGGGCTGAACTGCTGACAAAACTCCTGGAAAATAATCATTAAACAAAAGTGAGGAAAGAAATTCTTCTAATATCTTTTAATAGATTTTCATAGGAACATGAGAGTGTATTATTGAGGTTGAAACTGCTGCTCATCCAGCACATCAGGGTAAAGGGAAATGATCAATTTCAATGGAAGTGTGACTGTGAAAGCACCAGTATTTAAGGGTGATTATGGCTCTGGAAAAGGTGGAGAGAAGTGTAAGTCAATCTGAAGTATTTCTCTACTCAGAAAGATTTCAGGTGTGTCTGTCATGTTCTTTTCCTTGGATGACAGATAAACTTATCCTGGAAGTTTTCTGGACCAAGTTGGATGGGGTTTGAAGCCACCTGGGACAGTGGAAGGTGTCCCTGCCCATGGCAGGGAGTGACACTGGATGGGTTTTTAGATGCCTTCCAGCCCAAATCATTCCATGATTCTACCCAAACTGATTTTTCTTTTTCAGAAAAATATTTTTATCTCGGAAAATAACTGATAAATAGCCAAAATTTATTAAAATTAAATCTTAAAATCAGAAGATCAACCCTATGGTACCTCTGGGGCTGCCTTTTCCTCCTTCATGAGACCTTCTGGTTTGAGCAGCGCAGTCCTGGAGCATGAAACAATTCACTGGATTCAGTCACGGCAAATTGAAAGGCATGGAAACCAGAAACTGCTCCGTGCAGCCAAAATTATGATGGAGTCTCAATAAACACAGAGAATTTCCCTGTCTATCTTCAAGTTGTGCACAGCACCAAAAGCACAGATTCTACCGAAGTATTTAAATATCTGCTCGCTCAGCTCAGCACACCACTGCATATTCCAGAGGCCTTTACCACAAAGCAGGACAAAAAGTCCCAAGGAAAGAAAAATGCCAGCAAGGATATAAACATTCAATTTATGGACAGCCAAAGTAATACCTTAGAAATAACCTGCCAGAAATAATTAAGATATTGGTTTTAATAATGAGGAATAAGGACAACAGTAGATTTATCTTATCTGTTAAAACAGGGTCCACTGTAAATCCATCAGGGGGTTTAATCAGACAATGAGATGCTCTGGGAAGTCTCCTGAGCTCTGCTCTGCCTTGTATAAGCACATTTCAGTAATTGTTTCCAGTGCCCTTTGTACTGCCTAAATGAATGATGAATAGTTATTAAAAGCACGGCTCAGAAGGGTTATTTATGCGACATATTTCACAAAATGCATGTTTAATTAAAAATCAGCAGTGCAATTATGAGCATCATAAAGGAAATAACAAAAGCAATATTGAACTGTTAATTAGGAGTTTTTTCTCTTCAAAATGAAGTCAAGGCACTCCATGTGCATACATAAAATCCCTCATTGAAGGTATTTCACTTACTTCTGTTGGTATTAGCAAAAATATTAATCAAAATGTGGAAGAAAAGCAGCTTTCACTCAATGGTCCTTTTGGGATCAAAGACTTTTAGTCAAAGAATCAGCTAATTTCTGTCTAATTTGATTTCATGTCTTGTACCTGCTCTTCCCAGGTAGCAGGGATCTTAAAATCAGAATGGATTGGGAGGGACCTTAACAAAGGTTGGAAGGGACCTTAAAGCCCATCCATCCCACCCTCTGCCACCTTCCACCAGCCCAGGCTGCTCCAAGCCACTCCAGCCTGGCCTTGGACACTGCCAGGGGCAGCCACAGCTTCTCTGGGCACCCTGTTGACTTCCCATTTTTATTTCTTTATGGTGAAATCATTCATCATCTCTCCTTATGAGCTAGAAGAATCATTCTGAAATAGCTTTCCATGTAATCAATATTTCTCAGGTTCGTTGGCCTCCAAAAGCAAATCAAGAAGGACTAAAATGGATTTCCAAATGGGAAGATCCAGATAAATATAAATGCACCATAATTGATGAAGCAACAATTTTGATATCTAGCTGTGCTTTCTGGCCACAAAATAATACAATTCATTAGGTTGTTGGAGCTAACCAACTCCACAGTTTCCACTTATGATGAGAACTGGGAGGTTTTGTGTCATTACATATCTTTAAATTCCACTTACCTTATATATTGTGCTTCTTCATCCATCACAATGATTCTGCAACTTTAATATTAAAAATATTAAAAAGGAAAACAAGAAACCCCCTTATTTTTGCAATCAGGTTAAGCATTCCTCATGAAGACACACCTGTTCAAGTATTCATTCAGGGCTGATAAGCTTCATGCATTTTTGAAGAGCCATTTTCTGCACCAGTCACCAGCAATGTCACACTGCCAGTGCAGCAGTGATATTCCTGCACAAAGCACACATCAATCAGCAGCGCAAAGAATGGATTCTTGTAGTTAAAAATGCAAACAAGAGTCTATAGAAGTCTGCCACTGGACTGCAGGCTGATGTTATCCAAGACACAAAAAACCCCAAACATATTAAAGCCACTGAAAAAATACTGTTGGCTGATAATAATACTATTGGGCAGTAAGGACTCTCATGAAGGAGTTTGTAATTCCCATTAAAAGGACTATGGATTAAAGCCACAACAATAACTGGCAGTCCTTTAATAGGAAGTTACATGAGACTCATATCAGCTACAGGGCCCTGTGGAGGGAGGGTTTAGATTCACCATGCCCAGTTTAAACTTTAAAAACCTGCACCAAACCTGTATTAGTTCATTAATTAACACCACAGTGCGTGCTAACATTGAGTTCTTAATGGTCATGCCTACAATCACAGAAATATCCATTTTTTACCCTCATATTCTGCCTTGCTCACATGTTTACAGCACTATTAATGTTGTGGAGTTAGCACTGTGCTCATTGTTGGGTCTCGGTTGTGGCCATGAAGGGGATCAGAGATGCTGGAAGAGAAATGGGTTAAGCTGTCTTTCACTCCATCCCTCCTTGTTTACATTGATTTTCCCTCTTTCCAGAGGAGATCTTGCCTCTGGATAATTTTTTACCTTGGGTTTGTTTCTCTAAGCCATTGCTGTCACCCACGAAATCCTGCTCTGTCACCCTGAGCACTCTTCTACCTTTCAACTTTTCATCATTCAGTTGAAGCTGGCCTTACTTCTGTTCACTCTGTGGGGTTTTTATCTGGGAAATTCCATCTGGGTTTATGGAAAGGCTTTTTAAGGGATTAAGGTTAAGGTTACCGTTTTGGAGAGAGCAAGAGGAAGCCCAGAGCAGCAGTTAGACTTACCCAGATTTATTGTCACAGAGGTTGAACAGAGAAGAGTCATCCCTACAGGATTTCTCTGCCTAGTCAATGATTTGGGGTCTTATCTGAGCAGTAAAGTTAAGTTTGTGAACAGGAAATAAATGTCCAGATCCACCAGAGCTGGTCTGTAAAGGTGTTGCAAAAGGAGGGTCAGACTATGAATTCTCACAAGAATTTTTATACCTGGACAACAGCTGAGGAATCTTGTCCTTAGTGTGGTAAAAGTTTTAAAGTTTAGGTAAAGGCTGCTTTGGGAGCAAGAAAAAGGCAGAGCTCACACTGTTCAGGGCTGCCAGAGGCAGATAGAAACAGAAACAAAACCTCCCCTGAGAAATATTTCATCCAGGCTGTGGCTGAGGTCTCTGGCAAAGGCTTAGGCAAGAGCTGGTGTGAGGCTTAAGGATGGGCTTATGGATCAGCTGGAGGAGAAAAAGCCCTTAAGCTTCAGATGAAGCAGGATTGGAAGAGGAAAATCAGGGAACTCGTAAACTGCAAAAAGAATGGTCCCTGAGAAGCTGTTCCTTTGGGTAATGACTTGAGAGCCTTGTCTAAAGCCCAGCTGTGAATCAGGGTCAAGAGGAAAGAAAAGCCTTGAGCTCCAGTCCCAGTGTCTCTGCAGGAGGGAACCTGGCAAGATCCCTTCCCTTTCTCCTTCCAAAGTAGACGGTAATAATAAAATTGTGTATGCCAAGCTCATTCTTCTCAAAGTAAAGGATTCCCTTCTCTGGCTGAAATTGCCAGTCCTCATGAACTAAAGGCAGGGAGGCTCTCTCAGAAATGAGCTGTGTGTCCCTTTGCCACACAGAACACATTCAAAATCTGAGGCACAAGGAGGAATCCATGCTCTTCCACCATGGGATGAAAGAATTGTGAGATGGACAGCAGCAGCTCGGCACTCTCACTGCATTCCTCCTGAGGTGCTCTGCTGCACATCAATATGTGGAAGTGGTAAATTCAACTGAGCTTTTTTTTAAAAAAATGTACAGAAAGCTTCAGCAGAACTTCAGGCTATGGAATATATATAGTACATACAAAACAAAAAAGGCATCTAGGTGCCTCTGCCCCTCTGCCATGAAGTTTGCCTCTGTTTTGTGCCCAAGGGGTACAGATACCTGTGCTACACTGACTGGAAAGTGAGGGGAAACTTATTCCCTCTGGAAAGAAAGAAGCTTGGCAGCAACTTCAATTTTGCTGGTTGAATCAGTCATAGTGTGTCTATATTTTCAATAGTTTCTTTCTCAGCAAGAAACTGTCTGCGTTTCCAATAAATGATACATTTGAGAGATTCCTCTGCTAATAACTGCATCTTTCACATTTGGGAGAAAATGGCACCATTATTTGGTAACTGAAGGTAATTTGCTTTGTAATTTAGTTATTTTCCCTTGTGATTCAAACTGTATAATAGTTTCTAAAACGAATCAGATTCATAAATACTGCACAAATACATCTGAAATGAGTCTTACTCTTTATGTGTAAATAAGGGAGATTGTCTGACTTGCTTAAGGACATGAAAATAGTAAATGTTGTGGTGGGAAAGTGATGAATCCCAAGTCAGGCTGATTCATTAGGCTACATTTTTATTTGCCAAAAAAAAAAATATTCTTTTCTGCCACAAAAAATCAACAACAAGACTTCAGTGATGGACACCAAAAATATTTACAAGTGGACAGCAATTGGACAGTCCAGATGATTTTTTATTCCACTGTGTTTAATTAAAGAGCAAGAGAACTGTTGTTAGACAGTTTAGGAAAAAAAAAATCATCTTTTGATCAAGCAATCAAAAGAGTCCTTGAAGTTATCCAAGCAAACCTTGCAAATTTTTAAATATTTTCCCTACTGTGAACCTGAGACATAATAGATATCCAAATTTTAACTCATGCATTAGAGGTTGTTCTGTCACGAGTCTGATGCAACTTGCAGCAAATATTTCTATATCCCTTTCTCAGTATTTTGGAACAAATATTTTGGGTTGAAACTCTACCCTACATATCTCTGTCCTGGATGTCCAGTGAAAGAAAAAGATTGTCAGAAGAAGCTGTTTATCAATGTGTTGCAAATTGGGAGCAGTTAGAGTACAACATTCTAACCTTTTCCATTATATCCTCCCTGACATATTGAAACATGAGCTCCTTGAGGAGAAATATGATCAGCTCAAGTAAAAATTGCAGTTTCTTTGTTGCATTGACCATTATTATTTTAATTAAACCAGAATTTGAATTTGAGTTCATATCTCAGTACCCATTTGAACCCACTGACTTTGTGTTTCACGTCAGTTTGACACTGATTTTGTGTTTCATACAAATCCACCCCCTCTCTCCCAGCATTTTTCCCATGTGCTGCTCACTCACCTGTGAACAGAACTCCTGATATGCTTCTCCCAAGGTTAATATCAACTTATGGACCATGATACACATACAGGAAAATGATGGGAGTCTGTTTTTTGAGAAGTCTCTTCAAGCTATTTTAGTTTGGATTTGCAGCTTTAAGAATGATGGTATTTTTATGATGTTTTATGTCTTTGATATGTCATGTTTTATGTCTTATTTTATGATGTTGTTATGTCTTTGGCATGGAGGAAATTACAAAACAGTGGTAGAGATGAGGATTTCCTTTCACTCTGTGTAATTATTAGGGAAGATTTTAGCAATGCAACTCAAAACAAGGCTCCTCTTTGGTCTCCAATATTTGCTGAATACCAGATACTTGTGCCTAATGTAACAACTGGTACTGCTTTGGAGAGCCATAATGAAAACCTATTTTAATTCTCTTTTTCTCTTAAAATTTCACTGACTTGGCAACACTTCTTCCTTTCTGTCCACACCCTTCAGAATTGCTGAATGATTAATCATTAAGCTGGAAAAACCTCTGAGATCACCAAGTTCAGCCTGCACCATGTTCCCCATTAAGTCACGTCCCCAGGTGCCACATCCAAAGTTTTTTTGAGCACATTCCAGAGCTGGTGGCTTCCCTGGGCAGCCCCTTCCAANTTATATTAATTTATATGGGATCTTCAGCACAGGAAGGACCTGGAGCTTCTGGAGCTGGTCCAGAGGAAGCATCAGGATGAGCAGAGGGATGGAGCAGCTCTGCTGGGAGGAAAGGNAAAGGCAGAAAAGAGCCTCTGTGATAGAATTCCTGCCTTATGCAGACACCACGAGCTGGGAAAGCTCAAGAGGGACTCAGGCAGAAATTAACAGCTGGGATCTGCAAAGTTCTCCTGCATTAAGTGGACTCCAGAGTCCTGCAGGCTGGTATTAGTTTATATATTGGTTTATATATTATATATTTATATATTATATTAATTTATATGGGATCTTCAGCACAGGAAGGACCTGGAGCTCCTGGAGCTGGTCCAGAGGAAGCATCAGGATGAGCAGAGGGATGGAGCAGCTCTGCTGGGAGGAAAGGCTGGGAGAGTTGGGATTGTTCAGCCTGGAGAGGAGAAGCTTCAGGGTGCCCTCACTGTGACCTTGCAGGGCCTGAAGGAGACAACAGGAAACATGGAGAGAGACTGAATGGAGTGACAGGACACAGGGAATGGCTTCCCACTGCCAGAGGGCTCAGTTAGATGGGATATTGGGAAGGAATTGTTCCCTGTGAGGGTGGTGAGGCCCTGGCACAGGGTGCCCAGAGAAGCTGTGGCTGCCCCTGGATCCCTGGCAGTGTCCAAGGCCAGGCTGGATGGGGCCTGAAGCTTCCAGGGCTGGTGGAAGATGTCCCTGCCCATGGCAGGGGTGGCACTGGATGCCTTTGGATTTTGAGGTCCCTCCCAACCCAGGCCATTCCGGGATTGTCTCTCTGGAAGGATCTCATCTCAGCATGTGTCAGCTCTCCCTTGTGCTGCACCGCTATTCCCAGTTACAAGGCTGACACCTGATCCAGGACCTCCTTATTGAGTTATTTGGCTGTAATAGAGAGAGAGAGAGAGACCAGAAAGAACAAAACTCTCTGGAAGATGAATGGCAAGAAGAAGCCGAAGCAGGTTATACAGAATATGTTGGCTAATAAAATGGTTTAGTAGTCTATTACTGCACCTTAAACTCCACGTTTTGGCAGCTGATCACTTGCTGGTGACTTATTTCCAGGTGTTTGCCACTTGCAGAATGAGGGTGTGCAAGTGACCCTGGCCCAAACACGGATTCAGGAATGTGTCGGTGAAAAAGCTCTGCCTTAGCTGTGCTGCACAGCAATAACTGTGCTCTGAGTGTGCCTGAAGTCAGACAAACTGCTCTGGAGACACCACGCAGGGGACAATATTTTGAGAGATAAGCTATAGGAAAAGAAGAATTTCAACAGAATTCACTTTTTGTTCTCTGCCTTGATCTCCTGCCATCTTATAATTTCCGATCTAATAAAGATAAAATAAGTTTATTAGGGTTGAAGCAGGAAACTGTTGTTTAGGTATCTTAATTGTACGGCAATGGCATTAAAAGAGAAATTAAAAGTGAAAATCTAGCTTTTAGGCAGGTGTTTTAAAGGGGTAAGTACTTCATTTTCCTTTCTAATTTAACCATGTGTTGCAGCAGAACCATCATTTGAAAATTTGTAGTAAGATTGGTCCTAAGCTTGAATTACATGTAGTCTTGAGAATAACTGTTAGCACAAAATTAGATTAAAAAGAAGCATATAAATTACAAAAAAAATTAAAAAATATATGGAGGGAATCATATTTTCATATAGAAAATATTAATTTAGCCTATGTGATCAATATCTACATAAATATTCAATCCCAGACTGGTTTGGAAGAGACTTTGGAACTCATCTTGTCCCACCCCCTGCCATGGGCAGGGACATCTTCCGATTTCAATTGGAATATGGAGATATAAATAAAATACACAGATCTATAGCTCACCTGAGCATTCAGACATCAAATCAATGAGATCCTAGAGGATGCGTTTTTCTCCATTTCCTTCATATTACAACAAAAGTTATTCACCTGCAAAATTTCCCCTAGAATGAAGATGTTGATCCTCCGTGAAATCCATTTTCTATTCCGCAGGTGGCTGTTTATAATTCTTTTTTTTATAATTAGCTAATCATATCCCAAATCTGTTACCTCACAAAGAATCTCTGAGCCCATTAGAGAAGATAATTCAGAACAGACAGGAATAATCAATAGGATGTTCAAGTATTCCTTCTTTTGTTTGACAGACAGTATTATTATGGAAATTATCCTGAAAACATCAGCCAGGCTGAGGAGATCTCTGCTCTAATCACAGTAATTTGTCACATCAAAAAAAGGCTCCTAGGTGGTGTTAGAGGGTGCCAAGTCCAGCAGTTCCAGGGAGCTACAATTCTACTGAGAGCTCCAGTTCCCAGTTCAGCTGAACCCCTACTCCCAGTAGGCTCCCCCACACACCCACAGGATAAACGTGGGCACACAGGTGCCTTCAGGCAGAAAGTGGGGCCTTTTCCAGCACAGTTACCACCCAGCTTTTAGCCACCTACCATTGATCCAGCAGCACTTTATCCCCCCAAACACCCCGCTAAAGCTTGTCCAGGATTCCCTGTTCCTGATGGATCTACAGCACTGGCTGTCCGTGGTCCCACTCCAGCTGCTGGCTCTCAGACTTGCTGGCTGATTGAGCTTGAGGCTTTCCAGCTCACCCCAGCTCACTGCCCACAGCTCCCCACATGGCAGAGAGAGAGATGAGGGTAAGAATCTTCTCTTACTCAGCCCTGTAGGGCTAGGATATAGGTTAGGATATCGATTAGGACATAGGTTATAGGGCTTAGTAAGAGAAACAAATTCTCCTGCAACCTCCTCACCCTCAGATCATCCCTTGGAACCCCTCACCCCTCTCTTTTCCCACCTTTGGTCCTGCCAAACCACCTTGACCCCTCCCTTTGAACCTTTGGTTCATTTTCTGAGAATCCCAGACTGATTTGTATTGGATGGGGCTTTGCAGCCCATCCAGCCCTGCCATGGGCAGGGACACATTCCACTAGCCCAGGTTGCTCCAAGCCCTGTTGAATCTGGCCCTGGACACTTCCAGGGATCCAGAGGCATCCATATATCCCATATGAAGTCTCACCCACCTCCAAAACCTCAGAGTGAGTTTTACACACTGCCCAAACATTCTTCCCTTGTGCCTCAAACACCTCACGAGAAGCTCCAGGACACCTGGGGCTGACACCTCACTTCAGATTTCAGATCTCCTGTCTCTCCTGGGAGGAATCCTTATGGATGGGCTAGTCCAGCCCTGTTCTGGGAGTGGGTCAGTTGGGAATAGCTGGTTTTCACTGGGCCCCAGCATTCCCCCACTCATCCTTGTTCCTCTGATACTCCTGGTCTCCAATCCCATCCCATCCCAAGTGCCCCTTGAAAGACAGGCAGGTCTTTCTCTTTAATCTTGAGAGCTTTTTAAAGCAATCTCTGCCATGTTCACTTAGCAAAGAGCAGTTGTTACCTTCCAACCAGAGCTTGGCTTCTCTTGGTCCCGGGCAGAGCCACAGCCCAGGGCAGCAGAGAATTCCAGCAGCCCAAATCTGAGAATCAAATGGTGTTTTGTCATCAGGCCAACATGGAAGATGAAACATTGGGAACAAAGTTAAATTGGCTTTATAAATTATGAGGCCAATCCCTGTCATTTGTAAAGAAATGTGGAATCTTTTATATCAATGGAAATTAAGGGAGAATAACTGGATGTCTCAAATGTGGACAAAAGTTACAGTATTTTGTTACAACACCTATGATGGTAAAAAATGTGACAACACTCCTCACAAAAATAACTTTGAAAAAATAATGCAAAACGCATAATAATTTTCTTTGTTTAATAGTCAGATTTCTAACACACTAATTGTTTTTGTTGTGAATAATACAAATAGTTAACCTAGACAAGAACATTTATAAAACTCCAAAGAACTATTTTTGTCTCAACTTAGAACTCTATTAGCGTTCCCTGATAAATTAGCACAGGAGATTATTTTTTAAATGAATCTCTAATTAGACTTCATTAATGGCAATGTTATCTCTTGCAAATTCCTCTCTTTCATTAAGGAGATGTTTCCTACTTTTCATACAAAATATTCAAACCAATTATTTTAAGGTGAACACAACTTTAAAATTATACAGCCTGAAGATGGATTGTATTTTCAAAGACAGAGGAAGAACTGGGGTTGTACTTCCATTAACAAATGACCTGGCTGATTGTTTAGGCTTTAGCTATAGTCTCCTTATCTCATTTAATATCTCGGTGTCCCTTGATTCTGAAGCTTTAATAAGAAGATTATGGCTGGTGGGATGTTTGATAGAGTCTCCTTCTTTGAAACCTCTAGTAACCAATGCGAAGAACAAAACTTAGCAGTATTTTTTAATTTATTTCTTTATTTAGAAAAAGAGATGGACCGAGAAGGATAAGAAGGAAGAGAGGTATTGATGTTCTTTGTCTCCTGGTAATAATTTTCATGGAGATTAGAGCAAATATAATAGATACTTTTCTTAAAAAAACAACATTTCTTCAATTTGTTTTTCAGCATTTAAATGCAACAAGATTTTGTATAATCTATCAAAATGGTCTGAGCAAAATGCTGTTATTATGTGAAGGAATAAAGGTAGAGAGACAAAGGATTCTTTGCTGAATACACATGAATGCAAAACCACAGAATATGCTTTATTTTAGCTGGCTCTGAATATCCTTGTTTGTACAGGAGCCTGTTCCTTTCCTTCTGACATAAAAGAAAGTGCTGGTCAACAGCCAATTCTGGTACAGATTGTTCTTTAAAGAAGATGTTATAGATAAAGGAGTAAAAATCTCTTTATATTTTAGCTTCAGCCAGTCCTAGGTTTTGACATGTTATTATTTTTGGGTTGTCCTGTTGAATTTGTCCCCTGACTAATTTTATCTTTTCATAAGTAAAGTAAATTCTTTTTTCTACTTGTGTTTCTAAGACCTCTGTTTTATGTTGCTTTATCCAATAATGAACCTAAGCCAGGTTGGTGATCAGTACCAGAAGTTTAGGGAAAAAAAATTTAATATTACAACAAGATAATAAGCCAGGAACAATGAGGATCTGAGGACTAGGTCATTCATCAAAATTAATCTTCATCAAAAAGATACTTCTTTCCCTCAAAGAACTAATTTTGGAAGTCTGAATTCTTTTGTTCTCTCTTGTCCCAATTGATGGTGAGTCTTGGGAAATGGTGATGGAAATAATGACAGCAAAGAGAAGAAGAGAGACCAAAACTCCTGGAAAAGGATTGGTCTTTAACCAGACCCCTACCTAGAAGTAAGTTATCCTTCAGTGCTCCACAGGCCTCAGGAATCTTTTTCAGAACATCAGTTTTCCCTTATTTCGCCCATCACCAGTTTATAATTCTGGTTTTCTTCAAAGAGTTTATCAAAGAACTGGTCCAATCTATTTGTAGGTAATTCTGGTGCCTCTCAGTTTGAGAAGAGCCTATTTTTCAGTAAAATGCTCAATTCTGGTCTTTATTTACCTCCAAGTGTTAGTATTTCAAGAACCTTCACAGATGAAGATTTTTGAGCTATAATTACATGGCATTATATAGAAATGGCATCCAGGTGAGTTAAATTCTAAACTTTTGTGAGACAATACTTACTTTTCAGTAAAAATCTACTCATTTTTTACTCTAGAATTGGCACGTTCCTCATTGGCTGAAATAATGTGGAATAGGGGAGGGATTTTATTAAAATCAGAATTATCATATGGTAATAATGGTTGGTTTTGAGTGAGATTCTCTCTTTTTTAGTTGGTTGTGTGTTTGGACACAAAGCATTTAATTCTCTATTGAAGGATTTATTCAGAAGAGTTTAAAAAATACTTTGCTATGATTTGCTTGTAAGCTGGAAGAAATAACAAACTGAAATGAAGGCATGGAAGAAAAATGCTCTCAAGAAAGCAAATATTGTTCTATTGACAGAGATTTGGACACCAGCTTTCTTGAATCAACTTTAAAGAAGAGCCAGGGAACAATGTTTTACATTTTTGGCTAAACCAGGGGAATAAACTGGACACATCAGCACCAAATTGAGTCTGTGGGTTTTGTTCTGCTGTCTGACCAAGAACTGATCATTTTTTATTATTGCGGTTATTAAAGTGGCCACATTGGGTCAAAATCAAAGTTTTTTGTCCTCTTGAATCTTGTGTTCCACATGACCAAACTGATGCCTGAGGAAGCTACAGCATAAGTGTTGAGTCCCGAGGGATTTCTGAGCCAGAAGAAGCCTGTGTAAAGTTCCATAGAAACTGGAATTTAAGGAATCTGCTCCTTTAAGGGCATGAGGCCAAAGACCCTTTCCAGTGTAAAAAGGGACAATAAGAAAAGGGAGAAGCCATCAACAAAACAGGGCAGGGACCAGAGACACGGACATGACACAGATGATCGGGGAGGCAGAACAAACTTGGTCAATCACACTAACTGAGGACGGGAGGCTGCTAATTCCAGTGAGTTTATCTAATCAGAGCCATTGTCACCTGGGAAACAGGAACAGAGGGATAAACCTGACAGAACAAGCTCAGAGACAACCCCTAAATTTCCCCAGTCCAACGGAGGGGCCAGGGGTCGTTGAGGTGTCACAGTCATTTCCCCTGGGGGTACATGCTCCTGTCTGTGGGGTCAAACCTGGCAGCTGCCACTGTGTCCCTCATCCTATTCCCACACCACTCATCCTGCTTTTCAGTTTCTTTCTGGATGTACTGAAAGCCACAGGTGCCAGTGGACATTGCCTGAACTGCAAACCCTGACCTGCTGTTTGGTTCTCTTTGCAATGGGCCTTATCTTCTCATCCTTCTCCTTGATGACTGACACTGCGAGGGCTTCCAAACCCTTTGATGAGAGACCTTGCTCGGAGAGACACCTTGGAAATCCAGGAAGGCTCTTTCACTTTAGTCTCCCTCATCCAGAGCTTTTTGTTTAATTCATTAAACTCAGCCAACCATTTCAGTTCCACAGACTCATTGAAATCCCGCTTTTTCTGTGGCAAGTCAGAAAGCTATGAAAAGGTTTGGCTGTTGTTACAAGAGAATAATCACAGGACCATAAAATCCTTGCCTTTCTGTTTATTCTGTGTGAAACTCCAGAGCTGCCTGGTTTTGATAAAATTTTATTGATAGAGTTCTGTTATTTTCTCTCCCTTCATTTTTTCTGAACTAAAAGTGACCTTATTTAAAAAAAGAAAAACAACAAACCACGTTATAATACCACCTAATAGGATCTCCTTATCTCCTTAGGAATGTCCCTTATCTCTTTAGGGATAGGTGTCCAAGTTAAGAATTTTCTGTCATGTGACTGAGGTTCTCTAAGCTACTTTTGCACTGATGGGTTTGAAATTTCATCTTTCTTAAATGAGCTATTTTTTAGTATATTTATATTTTGGCACATTTTAGGCAAATGACACAGAAGTTCTTAAATGACTCCTCCTTTGAAGACCCACTGCCAGCAAACTCTTAAAAAAAAAAAAATTAAATATGTAAAAACCTGTTGTAGCTTAATAGAAATAGAGCATTCATTGTTCTGCACAATACCTGATTTATTTTTTTATTCCATAAATTTGTTTTTTAACAGACACATAAGGTCTACTAGAAAAATCACGGAACATAGAACAAACCCCTCATAGAAAAATGCAGGAAAAAAAGCAGATGTACATTATTTAGTTAGAACATTACAACATAAGAAGAATTTATTTGGAAGCTGAAGCTGGAGATTTGAAATTCTCTGCTATATGCTATTTCATTTGACTTGGTGTATCATTCATGGCTAACAGTTAATATATCTACATCTAATGTTAAAATTGAGACAGTAAAAATTAGTACCTTTGGAAATTTTATTTATGGATCACATTGCAATATAGAACTGCTTTGGATTCTTATTTTATATAAAAGCCCTATATTTTATGCCAAACTGATGAGAAATATAAGAATTTCTATTATTGGTACTTCTTAAAAGTGCTGTGCAAGTGCTATAAAATTGCAAGAGCTCATACCAAGTTTCTCCATTTGCTAATCCATTAATATAATTTTAAATTGGAAATTCAATTGACAGCTTCATCTTTGGAGAGAAGCATTTCATGGATTAGTTTTTCCCTGTTTACAATGCAGCCAGATGTTAGATGAAAATATTCAGTACAACTCTCACAGGAATGTATTTCCATTTAACTTTCCAATCGAAAAGGGGTTCATTCTGACTGTTCCCTGGTACTGTTCCTACAACTGAAATGTGGATCCACACAATTCTATGTTGTGCCCAATAAAATTCTGTGAAAATCGGACTCTCATCCATAGGAAGGCTGAAAGTTTTCATTCATTAATGTAAGAAATCTGAAGGAATCCAACCTGAGCCTCCCCTGGCCCAGTTCCCTCGCATCCTGTCCCTTCTTCCCTGGGAGAAATTAGTCCAAATGGAAGACTTTAAAAATATTTCTCCTCAATAAAAAGCCATTCCTGCTTGCCTGAAGTAACTGAACAAAGAAAGAAGATACTGCCTTCTTTAATTATTATCTCTGCCAGGTTAATTTCCATGGGGCAGGCTAATTATGGGAGCTTAAATCCTCATTGCTATTGACTTTTCCTTTTGTGTCAGGCTTGTTTATGCCTTCTTATACTTGAGATATCTGAGAATATACTGAAAACCTGCAAATTTGGATAAATGTAGGGAAAATCAAATAAGATTTGAAGTATTTTATCTATTTTTCCATCACATGTGACATGTAAAGATTAAAAGAAGTCAACAAAATCTTTCTGTGAGGGAACATGAATGAGTAGAGTTAATGTTGGTTCACACGTGTTGTAAACTGCACCCTGTACTTGTTTATAGCCATGTTAGGTGGGTTTAAGGTGTTAAAAATTGTGTTTTCTGATTTTGAATGAGACTGAACGGTATGAAATGAGATAGCTACAAGGACTGGGAGAGAACAACTGCCTGGAAAAGAAGTAAATATTCCTGAAAATATTCTAAAATTTGAAGAGTTCCAGATCCAAATCATCAAAAATGAGTAATACAATTATTTTTCTCCTGCACTGATAATGTTCTCTTAAAAATAGAAAAGAAGATCCATAAGAATAAATAAATACAGGACAAGATTACAAATATTGCCCTTCTTTAATGCTGGGATAGAGTTTTCAGAAATGATAAGGCATAAAAACGTTAGCACACTATATAATATCAAAGGGATTAATTCTTTCCTGCCCAGGTTTATTATGCTAATAAACAGAAACAATTTCAAAGAATAATTTTATGTAGGTAAACTAATCATAATAATCACCCTTTTATTCATAGCGTGTAACACTCAAGAAATCTAATGTCAGGAATTCTCACACCTTTGAGTAGGCAGTCCTGTAGTTCTTGCGATAAATCTTCATTACAAAACCCAGCTCTTATCCCAGCATTCCTCTGTGATTTTGAGAAATTCCACTGTTGTTGAATAGGAAAGTAAATAAATAAAAAAAACAAAACTAACTAACTAACTAACAAAAAACCCAACAACAACAAAAAACCAACAAACCCCACCCAGTTTGGCTATTTGCTGCTTTTGAAGCTCATCGCAGCCTAAGCCCTCTCAAGGTTAATTAGAAGGGGATTTAACTCTAATCTGTTTCACAGACTCAGTTATGTGTCTTTCTTTTTCCACACTGTGTATACTCCTTATTCCAAAATTTTGCACCTGCAGACTAACATGCCTGGTCCATGTTTGGAATTTGTCTGGGATTTTTACCAAGGAAGGAAAACACACACAGGCTGTCCCTTGACACAGGATATTTTGATTTCTTCTGTTGTAATTTTTCATCCTACAAATACATGTTGAGCCAGCAAGTCAATTCATTAATATTTATATAACTCTTTTTTAGGGTGGCTATAAATAAGGATAAATTGTGCTTGCTGAGAAAATAACTACAAAAGGCAGATTTCTAAATACATGTAAATATTGACCACCATACTCTGGCTCCAGTTCTGCTGCTCACCTTCCTCAAGGGAAAATGTGGGATATGGGAGGCTGTCCTGGAGAAGCAGCTGCTTTCTAACATAAAAACTCAAAATTTGTTTGTTAAAGCAATACACGATTGCAGAGTTAAGATGGCCCCAAGTGAACCTACTGCTCACAAACAGATAACTTGGATAAAACCTGAAGTTACAGTCGCAGGGAAAAACGTGTTTTGTATGTGTTAATTGCTTGCAAGAACAACAATAAATGTACTTCAATAATTTTTAAGATAATTTTTAAAATAGGAAAATTTCAGTAAAGAAGGAAAGGGAAACGAATAAATGGGATGGAATTTTTTTAAGTTAGTATAGGTGATTGTGTCTTCATCGCAGGAAGATATTAAGGATCATCCCATTAAAGAAAATAAATATGTCAAATTGATCGGTAATTGAATTTGGAAAAGAATATGTGAAATGCTCATTTTAAATGGTAAGCGTGCTTGCAAACTATGTAAAATATTTATGCATATAAAGGGTTACGTTTTATCCCTTAGAATAAAATAGGAAAAAACCCACATCTCCTTATGCATTAAAAGAGAACAAAAGTTGCAGGAATTCAAAATGCAGTTGTTAACATGAAGCTGTCCCTGTTTTCTACCAGATATTCTTGATCTGTGGCAGATTCCTCATACAATTCAATGTCAGCCCTAAGCCAGTGCAGAATAAAAGGCTCAAGCAAAGTAGGACAGGTACAAAAATGAGCCCTGGTGTCATTTCCAGGCCCAGAATTGCTGTCATCCCCTCAGCGTATCCCATGGCTGCAGGGGATTTCTGAAACCTTGTTTTTTCTGAGCAGCAGAGTTTGTGATTCCCTTCCTTCCATGCCGCCCCTGTAGCTGTGTGCAGGCAGCTTCAGCAGGAGGCAGATCTGTGGAGGTTAACCCACAGTTATGCTGTCCTGTAGAACACTGACCCTCTTGATTCCACGTCTCTGCTACATCGCCTGGGACGGCAACCGAGCTCAGAAGGAAGAAGATCTCTAAAGTGATTCCAGTTCTGCAAGGTCAGCTCTGACCCCAGCACAGTTCACTGCAGTCAGCCTTCCCATCTGGATCCCTGGATTGGCCAAGGCCAGGCTGGACAGGGCTTAGAGCACTCTGGGCTGCTGGAAGGCGTCCCTGGCCATGGCAGGGGGTGGCACTGCATGGGATTCAGGGCACCTTCCATCCCAAATTATTCTGAGATTCCGTGGCAATGCTGTCCTCTGCACTGTGCTTCCTACTCCAGAAGGATCGGCATGTGGATGTTTGTTCATCCTTTTTTGAAAAGAGGCAAAGTGAAAAATTAATGTCTCCTTTCTGAAAGACAGATGCCAGGGGACTTGGGAGCGAAAACTCTGGGGTTTGACAGAACCACAGAGTCACAGGAGGGTTTGGGTGCAAAGAGACAATAAAGATCACCCAGCTCCACCCCGTGCCCTGGGCAGGGACACCTCCCACCAGCCCAGGTGGCTCCAAGCCCCATCCAGCCTGGCTTTGGACACTGCCAGGGATGGGGAAGCCACAGCTTCTCTGGGCACCCTGTGCTCCTGAGGGGCTCATACAGAAAATTTGCAGTAGTGACCACATGGCAGCACAAATAAATGAATATATATTAAAAAAAAAAAAAAAAAAAA